>VWZE01007623.1:157989-192444 GCA_013396675.1 Eubucco bourcierii | reverse complement strand
CAGCACACAGTTGCTGTCTGGGCTGCACTCACACTGCAACCTCATGTTGAGCTTTTCATCAACCCAGACTCCAAGGTCCTTTTCCTGGGGGCTGCTCTCCAGCCATTCCCCACCCAGCCTGTATTTGTGCTTGGGATTGTGCCTACCCATGTTCCAGTGTTCTGTCACTCTCACAGTGAAAAAATTCCTCATGTTGACATGAAACTTCTTATGCCTCAACTCCCACTCATTGGGTGTCATTGGGCATGACCCAGCAGAGCCTGGCTCCAGCCTCTGAGCACTCACCCTGCATGTCTTTATAAACATGAATGAGGTCACCTCTCAGGCTCCTCTTCTCCAAACAACAGAGCTGTAGCTCCCTCAGGCTCTCTTCATAAGGAAGATGTTCCACGCCCTTCATCGTTTTTGTAGCAAGGAGGGAGCTGTTGTACTCCAGATAAACCTTTCATGTCAGGGTGCTTTAGAGGGTAAGACAATGTCTGAGCCACCCCCACAGGCAGGCAGTAGTGAGCATAGTGCTAGAATCAGAGACATGCTCAGGGAATCTGTTCTGCAGTAACTGGTGGAGTTTGGAGGGTGGCTTGGCACTGGGCTATGGTCAAGCAGGAAACTGCTTTAGCGAGTCTCAGAGAGGCTGTGAAGATGCTGAGAGGCTCTGTGAGGAGCAGAGGCTGAGAACCTGCAGAAGAGCAACCCCAGAGCGGAAGCTGAGCAATGCTCAGCAAAAGCTAAGGGAGCTGTGGGGGGCAAAAGGATGGGGTCCAACTCTTTGTTAGTGGTGCCCAGGGACAGGACAAGGATCATTGGGGCACAAAGTGGCACCCAGAAGGCTCCATCTGAGCAGGAGTTTGGTGTGAGGGTGCTGGAGGCCTGGAGCAGGCTACCCAAAGAGGTTGTGGAGTCTCCTCCTCTGCAAAGTTTCCACACACCCCCCCCAGCTATTGTGATGCTGGGAAGCTGCTATGGGTGCCCTGCTTGACCAGGGGGAGTTGGACTGGATGATCTCTGGCACTGGAACAGGTTGCCCAGGGAGGTTGTGGATGCTCCCTCCCTGGATGTGTTCAAGGCCAGATTGGATGAGGCCTTGAGTAACCTGTACTAGTGGGAGGTGTCCCTGCCTATGGCAGGGGGTTGGAACTAGATGATCCTTGAGGTCCCTTCCAACCTTACCATTCTATGATCTCCAGATCCCTTCTAGCCCCTACCATGCTGGGGCTTTGATGCTCCATCCAGCTGCTTGCTCACTCTGCTGTCATGCAGGGCAGAGAGCAAAGGGAAGGCAGGAGAGGTGATTTGTTTGTTCAGATTGTAACAGTTAGTAGGGAAACCTTTCGCTGTGTGCACAAACCAACCAAACCAGAACAAACCAACTCACCTCATCAGGCCTATGTCTGACACCACCTCAGAAAGCAGGGCTTCAGCACATGTCACGTGTGCTCTGGAAGGCAAACATTCAGAGCCATCAATGCCTCCCTTCATCTTCCTTTCCCTGAGTGCTGGTGCTGAGCACGGTGTCCTGTGGTGGGCAGCATCTCTATGCAGTCTGGGTCAGCTGTCCTGGCTCTGCTGCTTCCCAGCTTCTTGTCCATCCCCAGCCTATCCAACAGTGGGGTGGGTGAGGTGGGAGAAGGAAAGCCTTGGTGCTGGGCAACTGCTGCTTGGCAGTTGGCAGCACACCAGTGCTTTGCCAGCACCACTTCAAGCACAGCAGCCTATAGGCTGCCAGAGAGAAAATTCGCTTCATCCTGGCCAGACATCCACTTGTGTCCCCATTGTAAGGACATGGAACTGTTGGAGCATGTCCAGAGGAGACCCACAAAGATAATCCAAGGGCTGGAGCACCTCTGCTATGAGGACAGGCTGAGGGAGCTGGGGATGCTCATCCTGAAGAGGAGAAACCTTTGGAGTGACTTCAGAGCTGCCTGCCAGTGCCTGAAGGGATTCTACAGGAAAGCTGCAAAAGCTGCACTGTTTTGCTGAGGGTGTCTAGAGATAGGCCAAGGGGGAATGGTTTGGAGCTGAGGCAGAACGGGGTTAGAGTGGAGCTGCAGAAGAAGTTCTTCAGTAGGAGAGTCCTGGGACTCTGGATGTCCAGGGATGAGTATGGAGGGTGGCTTGACACTGGCCTGTGTTTGGAGCAGCTGGTAACATCTCACAGCCTTCCCAACAACCACAGTGCTTTTGCATGTCTGTTGAGTCTTTTGGTGATAACTCTTGCTGATGAGGATTTGGAAGAGGACTTGTTTTTTCCCCTCTGCTAACAGGTTGCATCTGTTCTAGGCTGTAGAGGGCTTGCTGGATGCCACCAGTGGGGCAGATGCTGACCTGCTGCTGCGCTATCGTGAGTGTCATCTACTGGTGCTGAAGGCTCTGCAGGATGGCCGAGCCTATGGATCTCCCTGGTGTAACAAGCAAATCACTAGGTCAGTTTCCAGCCCACTGAGACAGTGATCTTCATCTTTTCTTGAACTTTTGACTATTACTTTGCCTGTTCATAGTTTACTTGGCTGCACTTTGGACAGACAAAATAATTTGGTTCAAATCCTGCTGCTTCAGCTTAGAATGTGGTAGGAACTTTTCCATGGAATTCAGCAGTAGGGATGCTCTGGGGTTGGATTAAACCTTACTTGATAGCAAATGTCTCTATATGCTGTTTAAAGGAGTGCTTCAGTTAGGCAGATGTGCTCCTTGGGCCTCAAAAGAGAGGCTTACACTGAACAAACTCAAGCTCTTGAAAGCCTCTTGGGACCACTCATGCAGGGGCAATAAATGCTTGAGTCTGGTGACCTTGCGAGCTCCAACATTCCCTTAGAGGAGGCTCAATCTGTGAAATAGCAGAGTTTCTGAAGTGTGAGATTTGAAGTGTGGCTTTGAAGTGCAGTGCTTTATAAGCAATGCAATTCTTCAGGTGCCTGATCGAGTGCAGAGACGAGTACAAGTACAACGTGGAGGCCGTGGAGCTGCTGATCCGCAACCACCTCGTTAACATGCAGCAGTATGACCTGCACTTGGCTCAGGTAAAGGCAACTGGGTCCTTCTGGAAGAGAAGAATGATGGTGGAGCCACTGTGGTGTTGATGGTTGAACTTGAATTGCTTTTCTTTTTCACTTTGGCAGTCGATGGAGAATGGCCTGAACTACATGGCTGTGGCTTTTGCCATGCAGCTGGTCAAGATCCTGCTGGTGGATGAGCGCAGCGTCGCCCACGTGACAGAGGCAGATCTCTTTCACACTATCGAGACACTTATGAGGATCAATGCTCATTCCAGAGGAAATGCCCCTGAAGGGTGAGGCTGAAATTCTGGGCACTGTTAGTTCTTTCCTGCTCTTGCATCTGGGTGTTGTATGGGCGGTATCTCAAGAGCAGCATTGGTGATGGTCACTTCTTGCAAGTAACTAACGACAGGATGAGAGGGAATGGGCTTAGGGTTGTGCCAGGGGAGGATTAGGTTGAAGATGAGGAAAAATTTCTTTGCTGCAAGAGTGATCAGGGATTGGAGCAGGCTGCCTAGGGAGGTGGTGGAGTCCCAATGGCTGGAGGTGTACAAGAAAGGTTCGACCATGGCACCTGGGACCGTGGTTTGATGGTCATGATAGTTAGGTTACAGCTGGACTCGGTCTTAAGGATCTCTTTCCAGCCTTCTTGATTCTGTGACTGAGTCCCACAGTTTTAGCTGCAGTTCTCTCTTAGCTTAAGTTGTCACTTAGGTAATTGTGCTGGCTTTGTGTCAAAATAGAGGCAGCTGCAGCTTCACATGAAATGGAAGTTTTGAGCCCAAAAAACTTCTGTGCACTGTGTTCACGGAGCAAGTCGACAAACTGGACAAGAAGCAGTCATCCCCCAACCTCATGTGGCATTTTGTGTGCTGATGGTTGGGCAGCAAATGTTGTCACAACCTCTGTGGGACTTGCAGACCCTCCCATTGCTGAGGTGGAAGCAATCACTGTTGGGTTTCAGAAACACACTGAATGGAGCTTGGAGAACTATGAGTTGCTTTGACAGTAGCCAGAAGCTGCTGGTGGTGTTGGCAGTGGCTGTTGCTACCTAGACAGTGCTAGTGAGAGTCCCCAGGCAAGGCATCACAGAATCAGAGAAAGACTCAGGGTGGAAAGGACCTCAGTGATCATCTACTCCAACCTCCCTGCCATGGGGCAAGGACACCTTTCAGCTAGACTCAGTTGCTCAAGACCTCATTCAACCTGGTCTTGAACACTTCCAACTAAGAGGCTTTAGGGCATCCAAAGTCTGCAAAAGAGAGAGTTGGGGTTGTTCAGCCTGGAGAAGAGAAGACTTTGGAGAAACTTTCTTACAGCTTTGCAGTACTTAAATGGGGCCTCCAGGAGAGCTGGAGAGGGACTTACTGCAAAGGCATGCAGTGACAGGGTGAGGGATGATGGCTTCAAACTGGTAGAAGCTGAGTTTAGATGAAACATTAGCAGGAAAGTCTTCCCCTTGAAGGTGATGAGGCACTGGAACAGGTTGCCCAGAGAACTTGTGGAGACTTCAAACATGGCAGTGTTCAAAGCCAGATTGGATGGGGCCAAGAGTAGCCTGGTCTAGTAGGTGGTGTTCCAGGCCACAGCAGTGGTGCTGAAACTTAGATGATCCTTAAGGTCCTTTGCAGCCCAAACTGTTCTGTGTTGGTGATGAAAAGTGAAGTTGTGTCTCATCTCTGTGGTTGTTTTGTTCACGGAATCACAGAATGTCAGGGGCTGGAAGGGATCTCGAAATCTCATCCAGTCCAACCCCTCCTGCAGGGTCACCTAGAGCAGGTCACAGAGGAACACATCCAGGCAGGTTTTGAGTATTTCCAGAGAGGGATACTCCACAACCTCCCTGGGCAGCCTGTTCCAGGGTTCTGTCACCCTCACTGGGAAAAAAATCCACCTCATGTTTTCATGGAACTTCCTATGCCTCAGCTTCAACCACTGCTCCTTATCCTGTCACTGGGCATCACCCAGCAGAGCCTGGCTCCAGCCTCTGGGCGTTTGCCCTGCACATCTTTATCAACATGAATGAGGTCACCTCTCAGGCTCCTCTTCTCCAAGCCCCATCTCACTCAGTCTCTCCTCAAAAGAGAGCTTCTTCATCTTTATGGCTTTGCACTGGACGTTCTCAGGCAGTTTTGTGTCCTTGAATTGAGTGGCTCAGAACTGGACACAGTACTCCCAGATGCAGCCTCACCAAGACAGAGTAGAGGGAGGGGAGAACCCCTCTCAACCTACTAGCCACAGCCCTTCTAATCCACCCTAGAATGGCATTGGTTGTCCTGGCCACCAGAGCACATTGCTGGCTCATGGTCAGCTTCCCACCCACCAGGACCCCCAGATCCTGTTACCCTCTGCTGCCTTCCAGCAGGTTAGTCTCCAACCTATGCTGATCCCTGGGGCTGTTCTTTTCCAGGTGCAAGACTCTACTTTTGCCCTTGCTGGATTTCATTAAACAGGCTGAGAACTGGGCAGGGAGACATTTAAGTCTGCAGCACAACCCTCCTGTGTGTGTCAGCCACTCCACCCAGCTTTGTGTCATCAGCAAACTTGCTGACTGTGCACTTTGCAGCACTGTGCATGGATTGGAGGAGAGCTTCCAAGGTGGTCTGGCTTCTGCATTCATTCTTTCACCATAGATGTATCTACTCTGAGGACTTATTTCTGCTCTTCCAGTGAGGACTGGAAGATACAAAGATTTAGTATAAATAGTAATTTGCTTTCTTTTAGCTCTCTAGGACTGAACTCTTCATTTCCTGCATCTTCCTGGAGGAGGAGAAATGTTAACCCACCTCTTGCTCTGCTCTCTCCCCTTAGGTTACCCCAACTGATGGAAGTGGTCAGATCAAACTATGAAGCAATGATTGACCGTGCTCATGGAGGTCCTAACTTCATGATGCACTCAGGAATTTCCCAAGCCTCTGAGTATGATGATCCACCTGGTCTGAGGGAGAAGGCAGAGTACCTGCTGAGGGAGTGGGTGAATCTCTACCATTCAGCTGCAGCTGGCCGTGACAGTACCAAAGCATTCTCCGCCTTTGTTGGACAGGTAGAGCTTTTGGAAAGAAAGGTGCTTTTTATTCAACATAAGTAGGGGCTGATGCCCTCCATTTTAAAGCACTTCTAACCCATCTTAGGCAGCCTTTTGAAATTTGCAGGTGTGTGGCAGTTGACTGTCCCAGTTGCATCTGGTTTTGATGGTGGAGCTCTGTCAAAACTTCTGCTCCTCACCAAATCCTGTTCTTTAGATACTAGAGCACCAAACTGCTCATTCAGACCATGAGCTTTGGGAAGGGAGCTTCAGCTGAGGTGGCTGCTGGAAGCATTGAGCCCAGACCTGTTTTCAGTGTCTGCCAGTGACAGGACAAGGGGCAGTGGGAGGATAGCTTGACACTGGCCTGTGGCCAAGCAGGGTACTTCTGGAGGAGTCCAGGGGAGGCTCCAAATCTGCTGGGGGGCCTGGAGTTGCTCTGAGAGGAGCAAAGGCTGAGAGCCCACAGAAGAGCAGCCCCAGAGCAGATCTGAGCGATGCTTAGCAACAACTGAAGGAGCTGTGGGTGGCAAGAGACTAGGGTCAGACTTTTGTCAGTAGTACCCAGAGACAGACCAAAGGGCAATGGGCACAAACTGGAACCTAGGAGGTTCCATCTGTGCAGGAGGAGAAAGCTGTTTGGTGTGAGGGTGCTGGAGGCCTGGAGCAGGCTGCTCAGAGACATTGTGGAGTCTCCTCTGGAGAGCTTCTCCAAACCTCCCCATGCCACTGAGAGGCTGCTGTGGGTGTCCTGCTTTAACGGGGGGTTGGAATGGATGATCCCCAGAGGTCCATTCCAACCCTCACCATGCTGGGATTCTTGAGACAATATCTTTTGCACCTCGTTGAGCACAGTTCCAAGGAAGTCCGTGCCTCAGCCTGTTTACATTGTCTCCTGTTCCGGTTTCTGTACTAACACCACCAAAGGTTTTGCAGCAACTAACAAAAATAAGTCAAAACTCTGTGAAGTGTGTCTAAAGATCTTGACTGACACAACAATTTTTCATGTGACTTCAGTGTCCTCATGCCCTGTCTTACAGCCAGCTCATTCCTACTGCATGGCATCTCCTTGGAATGCTCTAATGGATCTTGTGACTATGTAATGTCACCTCACTCTATTTATAGCTTAAAGTATGCTTCTAAAAGTGTGCTTCAGTATAGTGGATTCACAGTACTCAGTGTACTCCTGCCCTGCTTCACTCTTGACACACTTCCTTTCTTAACTCTTGTTACTTATTTGATCAGGTTTGAAGCAGTAATTGAAACACACTAGAAGATAGTGTTTACATGGAATTGTTTTCTGTACTCATGGAGTGTCTTGTAATAACTGCATTCATGTTTATTTGTGGTGACCCTGATTTTGGCCTGCTTAAATTCAGTGTTGCATCCTCGCATCACATTCTGTGAGAAGAAATGGCCTGAAATTGTGCCAGGGGAGGGTTGGGTTGGAGAGGAGGGAAAAATTTGTTCGCTCTAACAGTGATCAAGGATTGGCATAGGTTACCCAGGGAGGTGATGGAGTCCCCGTGTCTGGAGGTGTTGAAGAAATCTGTGGCCATGGCACTTGAGTGCATGGTTTAGTCGCCATGGTGGGGTTGGGTTGCTGGTTGGAATCTTCCAACTGACACAGCTCTGCAATTCCTTTCCTCTAGTCTGGGGTCCTCATTGTCCTTAAAGAACTTTGAAGACAGATGTATGAATTCCTTTTTTAAACACAAAACCGAAGTGCCCGCAGAAATACTACTGTGTTATGATTCTGCTTCTTATGTAGCTTCATATTTATGCAGCAGGAGCTTAGAAGTCAAAAAGCTTTATTCAGAACTCAGAACTTTCCTGCAGCTTGTTTGATTTTGATGCCTTTAATACTGGGGAGTAACAAAAGAATCTCCAATTTTATCTGGATGTTAAGGCAAACATTTCCTGCCTCCCAGTGCAGGACGAACACAAAAGAAGCCTACCCAGTATTTGCTTGTGTTGCTGTGAGGCAAATTCATTGTCCAAAGGCAGTTTGCTTCTACAAAGTGTTAGTGGAGAGCTGGGGGTGGAGGCACAGGAGGCTGAGGGTGGGGTGGGGGGGAGCAGGAGGCTGAGGAGGAGAGGGGGCAGGAGGCTGAGGAGGAGGAGGGGGGTGGGAGCAGGAGGCTGAGGTCTTCCCTTGGTGGGCTCCTAACGGCCAGAGAGGCTGAACACCACTGCCACCCTTTGCTATCCTCCATGCAAAGCTGGGTGCTGGTGGCAACGCCGATACTGAAACATGCTCCTCAGTGATCCTTAAAAAATAAGTGTGCTGAGAAAGCTTCTGCTTGGCACTAAATATGTTCACTCACAACATGTTTCCACCCTCCAGTTGCCTTGAAAATCCCCCTCGTGGGGCAAGGCGATAGAGGTTGTCTGCTGCCAATGGTTAAGAGTTCATTGTGCCAGGGTGTGCCACGTGTTAGAAATGAGCTGTACAAGTGAACTTTTGTGCGTGGTGGCAGTTCTGAGGCTCTTTGCTTTCCTGGGCAGATGCACCAGCAGGGAATCCTGAAGACAGACGACCTCATCACTCGCTTCTTCCGCCTGTGCACAGAGATGTGCGTGGAGATCAGCTACCGCGCGCAGGCCGAGCAGCAGCACAACCCTGCTGCCAACCCCACCATGATCCGAGCCAAGTGCTACCACAACCTGGATGCCTTCGTCAGACTTATTGCACTGCTGGTGAAGCACTCTGGGGAGGCAACCAACACAGTTACCAAGATCAATCTCCTCAACAAGGTCAGGAAGCCTTGAGGTGTACTTGCTGCCTGTGGAGTGTTTGGGTTTGGTGATGAGAATGGAGTGGGTGAGATGGAATGGATCTCAGGAGGTTCAGTAAGGCCAAGTACAGGGTCCTGCGCCTAGGTTGGAACAATCCTCACTGTCAGTGCAGGCTGGGGCTGATGAGATTAAGAGCAGCCCTGCAGAGAAGGATTTGGGGGTGCTGGTGGGGCGAAGTTGGGCAGGAGCCAGCAATGGGCACTGGCAGCCCAGAAGGCCAAGGGCAACCTGGGCTGCATCCAAAGCAGCATGGGCAGAGATGGAGAGAAGGGATCCTGCCCCTCTGCTCTGGGAAGACCTCACCTGCAGGGCTGGGCCAGCTGTGGGGCCCTCTGCACAAGAACAACCTTGAACTGCTGGAGATCCCAGAGTAGGCCACCAAGATGGAGAAGCTCTGCTGTGGGGACAGGCTGGGAGAGTTGGGGCTGTGTGGCCTAGAGATGAGAAGGCTGTAGAAAGACCTTAGAGCTGCATTTCAAGATCTGCAGAGGACCTGCAGGCAGGCTGGGGACGAAGTGTTCAGAAGGGCCTGTGGGGACAGGCTGGGAGAGTTGGGGCTGTGTGGCCTAGAGATGAGAAGGCTGTAGAAAGACCTTAGAGCTGCATTTCAAGATCTGCAGAGGACCTGCAGGCAGGCTGGGGACGAAGTGTTCAGAAGGGCCTGTGGGGACAGGCTGAGAGCAGTGGTTTGGAAGTGGAGCAGGGCAGAGTTAGGTTGGGCATCAGGAGAGAGTTCTGCACAGGGAAGGTGGGAAGACACTGGCGCAGGCTGCCCAGGGAGGTGCTTGAGGCCCCATCCCTGGAGACATCTAGGATCAGCCTTGCTGTGTCCCTGTGCAGCCTGCCCTAGCTGAAAGTGTCCCTGCTGCCTGCAAGGGGGTTGAACAAGATGCCCTTGGTGTGTCCTTTCCAACCCAGTGCAATCTGTAAAGCTTTGAATGTGAAATGTAGACCTTAAGGCAGGCTGCTGATGGAGTAATAGATGTGGAGTTTAATGGGTTGATGACTGAAATAAGTGAAACATCCGGCTGCCAAGTGGCTTTCTTATTCATAAAAACCTCGTATCCAACAAACCTGAAACTCACCTTTTGTGCCTTGGAATGAAAAATCACTTTGAGGCCTCAAAGCGTGGTGTAAGGTCAGTGATTCCTGGGTGTGAGGGCCTTGCATCTACACTTAGATGACCTCGGGTAGTTAAGATCTTCTCACACATTGCCCAGTCAGTCCCAATAACGACCTTCCAGTACCTGAAGGGGCTACAAAAAGGATGGAGAGAGACTGTTGCCAAAGGCCTGCAGGGATGGGATGAGAGGCAACAGCTTCAAACTAGAGCAGAGCAGATTGAGATTGGATGTGAGGAACAAGTTCTGCACCAGGAGGCTGCTGGAACGCTGCAACAGGTTGCCCAGGGAGGTGGTTGAGGCCTCGTCGCTGGAGATGTTCAAGAGGAGGCTTGACAGGGCTCTGAGCAACCTGCTCTACTGGAGGATGTCCCTGCTGACTGCAGAGGGGGTTGAACTGGATGAGTTTTGGAGGTCTTTTTCAGCCAAGATCCTTCTATGATCGTGACTGCTCTGTGGGATAGAGAGAGCAAAATGTAGTGGGAGTTAGGATATTTTGATACAGATTGAATACATTGATGTAAGTAATAATTGACATCCTGCTTCCAATCAGTACTTCTTTGGTGGCTCTTACCTACTGCTGTTGGAATTTTTTTACTAAATAGTTAAAATAATATATATATATAGGCTGACTTGCAAAGTCACCTGTCACAGCTGGCTTGCTGCCACCACCAACACACTGACAGAATCATAAAATCACAGATTGCCAGGACTGGACAGGACCTCAAGGATCATCCAGCTCCAACCTCGTTGCTATGGCCAGGGACACCTCACACTAGAGCAGGTTGCCCAGAGCCACATCCAGCTTGGCTTTAAAAACCTCCCTGGGCTTCCACCATCTTCCTGGGCAACCTCTACCAGTCTCTCACCACCCTCATGCTGAAGAACAACTTCCCAACATCCACTCTCAATCTCCCCACTTCTAGTTCTGCTCCATCCCCCCAAGTCCTATCACTGCCTGACACCCTGGAAAGTCCCTCCCCAGCTTTCCTGTAGCCCACTTCACTGGAAGGCCACAATAAGGTCTCCTGGGAGCCTTCTCTTCTCCAGCCTGAACAGGTCCATCTCTTCTGTCTCTCCAGGTTCTTGGGATTGTGGTGGGAGTTCTGCTGCAGGACCACGACGTGCGGCAGAGCGAGTTCCAGCAGCTCCCTTACCATCGCATTTTCATCATGCTGCTGTTGGAATTAAATGCTCCTGAGCACGTGCTGGAGACCATCAACTTCCAGACCCTCACAGCTTTCTGGTATGTATTTGAGGTTGGCTGCAGTGCTCTTCCTTTCCTTCTGGCAGGACAAAGATGGTTCACCTGCAGGCTATCTTGACTGTTCCTCTGTGGTGGCTTCATCACCTGCAGAGTAACTGGTTCTGGAGGCTGTCCAGTTGCTCATTGTAAGGAGGCTGAGTGGTGCAGCCCAAGATGCTGGTTGCCTTGCTTGTAGGGCTGTGAAGGTTTTCCCTGGGTGTTATGAAAAGCAATCCTGTTGCTGTGCACTTCTAACCTGCTCTAACTTTTCTTTCAGTAACACATTTCACATCCTGAGGCCTACCAAAGCTCCAGGTTTTGTTTATGCCTGGCTGGAACTGATCTCCCATCGGATATTTATTGCAAGAATGCTGGCACATACACCACAGCAGAAGGTGTGGCTGCAGTTTATCTCTTCTCAATTAATTAAAAGCTCACACAGATGCTTATCTGGTGTGGTGCTGTTTCCCATCTCTCCAAATCCACTAGTAGCATGGCTGGGCTGTTGTGTTGTTGTCTGCCATATTCACAGTCACCTAACAGCATGGAGGAGAGTCTTTGTGGCAATAAAATCTGGAAAGGAGGGCAATTTGAACTTAATGTTGTCCAAATCTGGAAGAGCTATAGCCCAGAGTAAAAGCTGCCAACTCAGCGTGGCACGTGGAGTGTTCTGGAAACACCCACTGCACATGACCCCTACCTGGAGGTGTTCAAGGCCAGGTGGGAAGTGGCCTTGAGCAACCTGAGCTAACTGGGAGGTGTCCCTGCCTGTGGCAGAGGGTCGGAGCTGGCTGATCTTTAAGGTCCCTTCCAAGCCCAACCCATTTGATGAGTCTGTGATGTGCAGCTAAAGCCTCTGGGCTGAACTGTGCTGCACTCGCTGCTAGAGCAAACAGCAGGACAGAACTTGAATCCAAGCTGTCATCAAAGCCCAATCTAATCATAGTCTTGCAATGAAGACAGCTGCTTCTCCACTGCACCTTTTTCCACCAGCTCTTTTTTGTCTTGGCAGGGTTGGCCAATGTATGCCCAGCTGCTGATTGACCTCTTCAAGTACCTGGCTCCTTTCCTTCGAAATGTGGAACTCACCAAACCTATGCAAATCCTCTACAAGGTAAAGCAAAAAATAGCAACCAAGAGGTGGCTCCTGCCAAGCAAAGGCAGAGGTGTGCTAGCAGCAAAATGGGATTCATCTGGGAGGAGTACCTTAGAATTCAGTGTGTTTTGGAGTTCAACCCTTTCCAGATGAGTGTCATTGCTGTCAGGCTGGCTCACCTCTGCCCACACTGGGGCACTGCCAACCTCTCCTGTTTGTGATTCCCAGGGCACTCTGCGTGTGTTGCTGGTCTTGCTGCATGACTTCCCAGAATTCCTTTGTGACTACCACTATGGGTTCTGTGATGTGATCCCACCCAACTGTATTCAGCTAAGGAATCTCATCCTGAGTGCCTTCCCACGGAACATGAGGCTTCCAGACCCTTTCACACCCAATCTGAAGGTAGGACTTGCTGTTGTGGTTTGCCTTGGAAGGGACCTTAAAGATCATCTTGTTCCAGCCCCCCCTGCCTGTAGGGAAAAGGCTGTGGGAAGCTACCACGGACACCTCCCACCAGCCCAGGTTGCTCAAGGCCTCATCCAACCTGGCCCTGAACACCTCCATGGAGGGGACAGCCACAGCTTCCCTGGGCAACTTGTGCCAGCCTCTCCCCACCCTCACTGCCAACAATTATTCCTCCTCTCTGCTCCCACTCTCTCCTCTCCCAGTTCAAAGCCATTGTCATTCATCCTGGTACTCCCAGCCCTCGTCCATGTCCATCCCAGCTCTACTGCAGCCTCCTTCAGGCACTGGAAGGCTGCTCTGAGGTCTCCCTGGAGCCTTCTCTTCCCCAACTCAACAGGCCCAGCTCTTCCAGCCTGTCCCCACAGCAGAGCTTCTCCAGCCTTATCATCACCTTAGGCCTCCTGGACCCTCTCTCAAGTAGCTCCAAGTCCCTCCTATGCTGGGGCTGCAGAACTGCAGGCAGTGCTGCAGGTGTGGTCTGAGCAGAGGGGCAGAATCCCCTTCCTGTACTGCTGCTCTCCCTGCTTTTACCCTCTACTCTCAAGTCTTTGAGGCAGTGATTTAACAGCTTCCAGAAGAAATCTGCCCTTCTTTTTTCATTACTGCTAGGTGGAAGTGCTCCACAGCTCTAGCTGCTGTAACCTCACCTCCAGCTCTGTTCCTGCTGATGACTAAACTGTGTCTGGCTTTTCTCTCAACAGGTGGACATGTTGAGTGAGATTAACATTGCTCCACGGATCCTCACCAACTTCACTGGAGTGATGCCACCTCAGTTCAAGAAGGACTTGGATTCCTATCTCAAGACACGTTCTCCAGTCACCTTTTTGTCTGACTTGCGCAGCAATCTACAAGTGAGTGCCTGATTTCTGAGGGTTTTGGCTTCAAAGCATCTTTCCTGCTGCCTGAGTCACCCTCCTTTCCTAAGGACTTCTCTGTGGAACCATCGTCTGCTGCAGGCAGTAGAAATGCTTATTTCTCTGAGTAGTTCTTCCCTAACAGGATGCTCCACTTGATTTTGAGCCAGGTGGAACTTCAGGAAAGCGCAAGATTCACTTTCATGACCTTAAAATGATCTCTAAATGTAAAAGCTTTATCTGCCTGAGCTGCCATATGGTTGTAGTGCAGATGTGATACTGAACACAAGTCAAGTGAAGGGAGTCAATATCTGTTCAGTGATTCACAGCAATAAGACAAGGAGCAGTGGATGCAAACCGGAACACCGAAGGATTTACCTCAACAGGAGGAGAAACCTCTTTACAGTGAGGGTGACAGAGCCTGGAGCAGGCTGCCCAGAAAGGTTGTGGAGTCTCCTTCTCTGGAGACTTTCCAAACCCACCTGGATGCATTCCTCTGTGGACTTCCCTGGGTGGTCCTGCTTTGGCAGAGAGATTGGATTGTGATCTCTGGAGGTCCCTTCCAACCTCTAACATTGTGTGATTCTGTAAGCCTCCTGTACGCATCTCTCTATCACAAAGCCCTGCAGATCTCCAGTGTAGAATGTCCTCAGAGCCGATGGTATCAAGTTTGCTTTCTTTTTTCCTCACCCTCTGGGTGATGAAGAGTCTTGTGGCTTTCATCACATGATTCCAGTCTTGTTTACCCAGCCACTGTCTGACATTCAAGGGCTTTTTAGACTCTGATTAAATTTTGACACCAAATGGATTCATTGTTCTAGAAACCTCCGAGTCTGCATACAAATGCTTTAGGAGCGGAATAAAGGCAGGTCCAGAGAAGGGCAACAAAGCTGAGGAAGGGTCTGGAGAACAGGGCTGGGGAGGAGCAGCTGAGGGAACTAGGGGCTTCAGTCTGGAGAAGAGGAGGCTCAGGAGAGACCTTCTGGCTCTCCACAGCTCCCTACATCAGAGGAGGCTGGGTCTTGGTCAAGGTCAGTCAGTCCCTTCTCCCAAGGAACTTGTGACAGGATGAAAGGAAACAGCCTCGGGTTGTGCCAGGGAGGGGTTTAGACTGGACCTCAGAAAAAGTTTCTTCACTGCAGCAGTGGCTAACCCTGCCCCAGGCTGCCCAGGGCAGTGCTGCAGTCCCCATCCCTGGGGGAGGTTTCAAAGCCGTGCAGGTGTGGTGCCAAGGGGCATGCTTTAGTGGCGACCTGGCAGCTGGACTCAGGTGATCCGAAAGGTCTCTTCCAAGCACGAGCATTGCATGAGTCTGTCATGGCTTCGATGGCTGGAGGAGTACAGGTTGTTAAAGCTGCTCCCATCTTTGCCTGTAGGTCTCCAACGAGCCTGGCAACCGCTACAACATTCAGCTGATCAACGCTCTGGTGCTCTACGTCGGCACTCAGGCGATCGCACACATCCACAACAAAGGCAGCACACCCTCCATGAGCACCATCACCCACTCAGCACACATGGACATCTTCCAGAATTTGGCAGTAGATCTGGACACTGAAGGTGAGCTTCTAGTGAAGGTGATTTCAGATTTCAGAACAGGTTGTTCTTCTGCGTGCCTCATGCCTCAAACAGTTTGTGCGGTGGATGGTCACACCCAGGGGGTGCGGTGCTTGTGCTCAGCTGATGGCTGTGCAGGTGGAGATTGGTTAGTGACGTCCCTCAAGGGGTTTAGACTGGGACTGGGAGTGTTCAGTATCTTCAGCAATAACGTAGGAGGATCAAGTGCACCTTCAGCAGTCTTGCAGATGGCACCAAATTAAGCAGTGCAGTTGACACACCTTAGGGGCAGGATCTGTCCAGAGGAACCCCAACAAGTTGCAGAAGTGGGAACATGTGAACCCTGGGAGATTCAGCAAGGCCAGGTCTGAGGTCCTTTACCTGGCTCGAGGCAGCCTCTGCTATCAGTCCAAACTGGGGATGTAGGGCTGGAGAGCAGCCCTGAGGAGAAGGACTTGGCAGTGCAGAGCTGGAGATGAGCTGGCACTGAGCACTGCCAACCCAGCCCCAGCCCTGTCCTGGGCTGACTCCAGCAGGAGGGGCAGGAAGGGGATTCTGTCCCTCTGCTCTGCTGGGGCCAACTCTGGAGCCCTCAGCACAGACAGGGACCTGGTGAAGCAGGGCCAGAGTGCTGCAACAGTGCTGGAAGGGCTCTGCTGTGAGGCCAGGCTGAGAGAGTCGAGGGTGTTCAGCCTGGAGAAGAGAAGGCTCCAGGGAGAGCTTCTGGTGGCTTTTTAGTATTGAAAGGGAATGATCGAAAAGCTGGGACAGAGTCTGGAGCCAGGGCCTGTTGTGCCAGGCCAAGGGGTGATGGTTTGAACTGCAAGAGGGAGATTGAGAGTGGAGAGAAGGGAGAAATGTTTGACACTGAGGGTTGGGAGAGCCTGGCCCAGGTTGTCCAGAGAGGTGGGAGCCACCCTCTCCTCATCAGGCTTTGTTTGTGGTGCTGACAAACCCTGCCCCAAAGCAGTGCTGGCTGGCTGCTTGCTGTGCCTCAGGAAGGCCTCTGCTTGCTGTCCCCTGCAGGCAGGTACCTCTTCCTGAATGCCATTGCCAACCAGCTGCGCTACCCCAACAGCCACACTCACTACTTCAGCTGCACCATGCTCTACCTGTTTGCAGAGGCCAACACTGAGGCCATCCAGGAGCAGATCACAAGGTGAGGGAAGCCTTTAACCCCTCCTGCATTCCTGCCTGCGTGTGGTTTGGGCTCTCTCTTTTTCTCTCTAACCGCCTTCACTTGTGGTTTTCAGGGTTCTCTTGGAACGACTGATTGTAAATAGGCCTCATCCCTGGGGTCTCCTCATTACCTTCATTGAGCTGATCAAAAATCCAGCTTTTAAGTTCTGGAACCATGAATTTGTTCACTGTGCTCCAGAAATTGAGAAGTGAGTACAGCTTGACCTCCCCAAAACCAAAAAATCACTGCCAGCAGAGGCCAAAGTGCAGCCTCTGAGTGGTTTTGGTGCTTTTGTGATGCATTCAACAAACCCTGACCTTGCTTTTTTTTGTTGCTTCTTGTGCCCAGGTTGTTCCAGTCAGTTGCACAGTGCTGCATGGGGCAGAAGCAAGCCCAGCAAGTCATGGAAGGGACTGGTGCCAGTTAGATGAGCTTGCAGCAGCCTTGGGAAGTCCCCATCCCACCAACTGACAGAAGACTCTGTAAGGCTCCTCCTGACCTTCCCAACCCCCCCTCACTTGGGTAGACACAACAGCCCCTGGGTGAAGGTCTTAACGCTGGCGCGTTCCAAAGGTTGAAGGAGGGTTGGGTTTTGTTTGGTTTTTTTTGCGGGGGGGGGTGGGGATATTTTTTGGTTGTTTTTCCTTTTCTTTTTTTCTTTGACTTTGGCCAAAATTCAGAAGATGCTGTGAATATCATTTTAAACTAGTGTAAATACAAGGAAACCAGGAAACCTTTTTGTCTGGACTTTGGGGTTTGTGCAAATTGTGTAAAGAGAAAAGAAAACAAACAAAACACACACACAAAGGCAGGTGGGGAAGTGGTGCCTGCCTAGCTTGTCATAAAGGGGGCAGCTGCTGATGCCAAGCACTTGTCTGGGGCAAGTCCTCCTTGTCCCAACATTCCCAGATTCCCAAAGAAAGACTGAAAAAGCCAAGTTCTGTTATTCTGTAACTTATTTGTTTTCTTGTCTGTGGATGGAATATTGGGGGTGGGGGAAGGGGAGAAACACCTTCAAATCGTTCAAGTTGTTTTACAAGAACCAAGGTGGATCCGTAGAGGAATGTGTGGGAATACTGTGGAATACAGGAAGGGGGAGGGGGTGAGGTGAAGGGGTTGAGGTTCAGTATTGCTTCCCCCCCCCCATCCTCTCATCAAATGCAAGTGGAGCAGCAGGCAGAGAGAAGCCATCTTTGTGTTGGAGAAGACACCTCAGGCCCTTTGGGAGAGGGTCAGTTCTTTTATAGTCAAAGAAACCAGAGACCAGGCCTCTAGAGATATTTTTGGGTTGGGTTTTTTGGGTTGTTTTTTTGGTTTTTGGTTTTTTGGGTTTTTTTTTAATTGATTTCTCTTTTTGGAGGGGGTTGTGGTTTTTTGTTGTGGTTTGTTTTTTGTTTTTTTCTTGACACTTGTAAATTTTGGAAGGTGTGTAAGGGGGAGAGGGTTGGAGGTTA
Source organism: Eubucco bourcierii (assembly GCA_013396675.1). Lineage (NCBI taxonomy): Eukaryota > Metazoa > Chordata > Aves > Piciformes > Ramphastidae > Eubucco > Eubucco bourcierii. The sequence goes on along the minus strand of VWZE01007623.1, from coordinate 174,657 downwards.
AATCTAGACCCTTTCTCCTTCTCCCCCCTCACCCTGTGGCCACATAGTATTAATTTGTTTTAAAAAAAAAAAATGAAAAAAGAGAAAGAGAAGAAAAAAAAAAAAAAAAACAACAAAACAACCAAAAAAAAACAAAAAAAAAAAAAAAAAACAAACCAAAAAAAAAAAAATAAACCAAACCCAACAACAAAGAGGAAATAAACCCAAAGGACCAATACAACCCCATTTTTTGTAAGGATTTTGAATGTTTTGTAAAGTATTGGTCCCTGTGTTGTATTTTGTAGCCTTTCTAGTTCTTGGGTTTTAGTTCTCCCACTTCTTGTATGTATGCATACTGTAGTTACACATTAAAGTCATGACATGCAGCACCTGCCACTGTGCTTCTTCTCTCCAGCTCCATCCTGCCTGCCCGAGTTTGTCTTCCCAACTCTCTTCTTCCACCCATCCCAAACCTGCTGTTTGTGCTAGGGGTGATGTGGGCAACCTGCCTCGTGGAAATGGGTTTGTTTGGCAGGGGGGGAGCTGTTAGGGCTTTGTTTTGAGATGCAGGAGGAAAGAACAGGAGTGTCTGGGGTGTGGTGAGGTCAAGAGAGAGTTCATAGAATTACAGAATGGTTTAGGTTGGAAGTGACCTCAAAGATCATCTAGTTCCAACCCCCTGCCATAGGCAGGGACACCTCCCACCAGCACAGGTTGCTCAAGGCCTCATCCAGTGCAGCCTTGAACATCTCCAAGGAGGGAGCATCCACAACCTCGCTGGGCAACCTGTGTTACTGTTTCACCACCCTCACTGTAAAGAACTTCCTCCTCTACTCCACCCTGGTGAGGCTGCAGCTGGAATAGTGTGTCCAGGTTTGAGCCACTCAGCTCAAGGAGCTCAGGGAGCTGCTTGAGAGAATCCAGCACAGAGCCCCAGAGCTGCTGCAGGCAGTAGAACATCTCCTGTGAGGCCAGGAGGCTGAGGGAGCTGAGGCTGCGTGGAGCAGAGGAGCCTGAGGGCTGCTCTCATTGCTGCTGATAAAGACATGCAGGGATGGAGCCAGGCTCTGCTTAGAGATGGCAAATGGCAGGACCAGGGGCACTGGGGGCAAGCTGGAGCAGTGGTGGCTCCATGGAAACAGGAGGAGAAACTTTTTCACTTTGAGGGTGCTGGAGGCCTGGAGCAGGCTGCCCAGAGAGTTTGTGGAGTCTCCTCTGGAGACTTTCCAAACCCCTGGATGTGTTCCTGTGACCTACCCTGGGTGACCCTGCCCTGGCCCGGGGGTTGGACTGGATGATCTTTGTAGGTCCCTTCCAACCCCTAATGTTCTGTGATTGTGTGAGTTCAGCAGCAGAGTTTAGCTCTGAGTGCTGTGCTAGAAAGGAGCATGCTTGCAGTGGAGGATCAAGCATGGATCACCTTCGCTTGTCGGGTCTTAAGAGCACCCTGCTGGGATAATGCCTTTCACAGGGATCTGTAGGAGGTTACTAGCTGTAATCAAGGGTAGGTGGCTCCAGTGGTGGGAATACTGCAAAATCCTTTTTTTGGATAGGAGATAGGAGGAAATGGAGCTTTACTGTTGGCTTTTTTAGGTAGCTTTACACCTCCCAGCTAACAGCCTGCTCTTGTGTGGGTGGAGAGGTCAGGATTTCCTGCTGGGGCTTAAGGGATTGTGGACCTAGCTGTGCTTTTGCTGCACAGAGCACGAACTGTCTCTGGGGGCCCACTGAGGCCACTGTGCTAGCAGTGCTCCAAGGCAGCTCACTTTGTCACCTGCTTTCCTAAGCAGTGTGTTTGTCACCTCTGTGCCAAGGAGTCCTTTTCTGCCAGCTCCTGCAATTCCCTGGCATTTCATGTGTTGAAACTGAGCCTTATGAAGTTGGAATTGCATGACCCTGGTGTGACAGCTCCAGCTTGCACTGGGTTAGGATGCAGGGAATTGTCAGCAAACAGCTTTTTCCTGTCCCAGCTGCCATGAGGCTTTTTTCTGCTGTTTAACTCCAGCAAAGCACATGCAGAGTTCCCAAAGCCTCTCTGAGTCTGTACTTAACTCTGCTCTCCATGGCTGCTTCCCTTCAGGCTTGAAGGTGGACAATACTTGGCCAAGATGCTAATAACACCACTCTGAAATCTCAGCTGTTGTAGGGAGAGAAGCACCAGGATGGCAGACTGGACTCTGAGCAGCCAAAACATCAATGCTAGGTCCTGTCAAACCACCCTGTCCCCAGCAGTGCAGGTGGGGCTGTAGTTGACCCTCACCTACACAAGTATGGCCTGGGTTGTGCTAGTTTGCAAAACTTCAAACTGCAGGAGCAGCAGAGGTCCTTCCCCCTTTCCCAGGTGAGGCTTTGCTCCCTGTTGAAGTAGATTCTATTGGCTGGGTGAAGAATGTCAGCTTTATTAAACAGAGCTTAGCCTCCAACCCTCCTTCCTGGCATGCAGAAACTGCTGAGGGGAAAAACAGGATGACAGCTAAAGATGATCCAAGGCAAGACCTGAGTTCAGGGCAGAACTGTCAGCTAGAGTTGTGGATCTGCTGTGGAGACTCCAGCAGCTGCAGAACATTTTGAGAGGGGTCTCAAGTCTATGCAGAAACACCTTCTAGAGGTGAAAGAAACACCCTCCTCTGCTGAGCCCCCCAGCAAAACCAGAGAGGTGGGCTTGTACTCTTAAAATGCCCACTGTTGGCTGAGAGGGAGTGAAGAGTTTAGTCTTGGCATCTCTACCTGCCACTCTGAACCTGTTAGAGTGGTTCCAAACTGGGACAGAATGCCTGTGAGCGCTGCAGGTGGATTCCTGCCCTCAGAAGGTGGCAGTTGTGCTTCAGAGCTCTGACGCTAAGGTGAGGCCACCCAAACCCACTTCTGTGCTCTGGAAGAACTTTGTAGAGGTAGCTAAAAAGTCAGATGCCATGAGGGTAGGTGGACCCATATTTGATCTTGCTGCTGCAGAAGAGATGGCCAAAGGTGACCTTCCCTTCCTGAGCAGCTGCAGGCAGTTCCCTTCCAGGGCCAGGCAGGTTTCTAGCCCAGCAGCTCCAGCACCTGGTGCAAGATCCTCTTCTGTCCATAGCGCACGTGCAGAGCTTGCTGCTCCCTCCCAGTCAGCTTGTCAAAGGCCTCCTTGTTATCCAGCAGCTCCTGCTCTGCTTTCAGGTCTGACCTGTAGGACTCCAGAGTCAGCAGCACACTGTCATAGAGGAGCTTCTTGCAAGGGGCTTTAAGTCTGGAGAGAGCCTCATTGGAAAGGGTGGAGTTCTCTTCCTCGCTGTCATCCTCCCAGCCAGCCTGTTCCTTGTACTCCTTGAATTCTTCTTCTGACATGCAGAGCACCTGTGAGGAGAGAGGCGAGGCAGTGGCAGAGAGCACCTCAGGCTTTCCCTGCTGCACAGGAGTGGGGTTAGACCCATGTGGAGCTCAGGAGTTGTTCCTCAGTGGCACTGAAGGTCAAGGCAGAACTGCCTTAGATAGGAGGAGGTGGCTGTGGAGAACAGGAGCAAATCTTGAGTGTTGGCAGCAGGCTCAAAGGACATCTGGGCTGCTACCTGCCCTGCTGCTGCAGATCTCTACAACAGCAGTAGGCACAGAGCCATTCAAGGCCAGTTCCTAAGTACAGGTGAGTGGTTAGGAGAGGAAGACAGGACCAGCTCCTGAAGCCTGGGAGACTGTTAGTGCCAAAATGCTTTTCTGTGCTTGTCCCCCCTTGGCTGAGCCTCTTGACATGCTGCTCTGCACTTCCTTGTGGAGCTCTTCCACGTGGCAGTGCTTACCTTGAGGGTCATGGACAGCTCTTCCTCTGTCAAGACCTCATCCCAGCCAAGCACGAAGGCACCTTCCTCCCCCACCATCTCCAGCTGGCACAAGAAGTCCCACTGCTCCCTGACCAGCTGCTGCTCTGCTTTGCTTTTGGCACCTGGTTGGAAGAGAAGGCAGAGCTGCAAGCCCAGCTTGAGGAGCAATGGAGGTGGGTGGCTGTGCATGGAGAAGGGGAACATGGAGCATAAAACAAGGGTGGAGCTGCAGCACCTGCAATGCTCTGGAACAGGCTTAGTGAGCCTGTTGGCCTTGATCCCTGTTTCCTTACATCACTACTGAACAAGAGCGAGAGCTGGAGAAAGCTCCAAGAAGTCCTTCTGGTGGCCTCTAAAAAAGGTGGGGACAGAGTTTTGTGCAGAGTGTTGTGCCAGGCCAAGGTGTGTGGGTTTGAACTGCAAGAGGGAGATTGAGAGTGGAGAAAAGGGAAAAGTGTTTGACACTGAGGGTGGGGAGAGCCTGGCCCAGGTTGCCCAGAGTGATGGGAGCTGCCCCATGCCTGGTACCATTGCAGGTCAGGTTGACTGTGGTTGTGAGCAACCTGCTCCAGTTGCAGGGGTCTCTGTTGAGTGCAGGGGGTTGGACTGGATGAGCTATCAGGGTCTCTTCCCACCCAAAGCAGTCTGGTTCTGTGCTCCCCCACGGAAGCCACTCACGCTGCAGCGCTGCCCTGCGCAGCGTCACCATCTGGACGTCGGCAGTGTCATTTGTGTTGCCAGGATACGGCTCTGCAAAGCCATACATGTGCAGGAGCTGCCAGTTGGCCATCTGCCCGTAGGTGTTGAAGATCTCCTGGCCTTTGCTGACAGGCTGTGTGCTGACCATCTGTAAGCATTGCTGCAAGCAAGAAAGCAGAGGTGCTTAGAGCTGTGGGGACGCCACCACTCGGGAACAAGGTGTTCCACGTGGGCTCGGGTGCCCCTAGGCTCTTTCTAGCCACAGCCAGGGATGTAGAGCAGAACAGCTTTGCATTTACAGGATCCAGGCCCAACCTGGCAGGTTGAGCGGTGCTGCTCTGAGTTCTGAGGCAGCCTTGCTATGCCATCACTCCCAGGCAGGGAGGAACCAGACCAAGCTGATGGCCTGGCACAGCCCCTTTGCACTCACAGGAGTGTATTCCAGGTTGGCATTATGGTTGGCCACATGGTTCAAAATATCTGCCACGGGTACCATCATTGGGGGATTGGGGCCTTTGGCATCTTCATCTTCCTCCTCCAAAGGCTCCTGAAAGCTAAGACAAGGGAGATGAAGACAAGACAAACACAGGGCAAGCTCCACCTTGGACTCAGTGTCCTTGCACAGCTGCAGCCTTTAAGGAACACAACCTCTGAGCCTTCTGCTGTGCTCTTGCTACTCATCAGAGCAGAGCCTTTACTTCTCACCTGTAGGCCATGACAAAGGCCACCAGCTGCTTGTACAACTCCAGTGTGTGCACCTTGGGGTCAAAGATGTCAGGGTGGGACTCCATGAAAGGCAGAATGATGGAGCTGTACTCCAGGTGGATGTTGGCAAGGTCCTTGTCCACAGCTTCTGGGATGCCTGTGCCCTGCAGGAGCCTCATTCGCTCCTCTTCAGGCCTGTTGCAAGACAAAGCAGGTTTATCTCCACCTGCCCCAGGAGAAAGGGTCAAGAAACTCTTTCTAAATCTGAGCTTCCTGCTGCTCTCCAGGTTCATGGTTTCTGCCTAGAGCTAGCTCCAGCCACAAGAAGATCCCTCAGGTCAGTGCCAGTGCAGAGCAAGGACAGACGGCTGGACCACATATCAGGACCATGTTCAGGCCCACCAGTGCAGGGGTCAGCAGCCTCTGCACTGCACCTGCACTCAGCCACCCCACAGCCCCACTTGGCTTCCCCTTACCAGAACATGGGGTGATCCAAGCTCCTGAAGTCCTGCCAGAGGGAGAAGTAAGGCTGCCACCAGGAGCTGCTGGCTGTGTACTCATGCAGCAGGGCCAGCAGGAGTGGCACCCAGCCAGACTGGCTCTGCAGGGATCCCTGGGCTGAGGAACCACAGGTGACAGAGACAAAGCTGAGCTGAAGTGTTGGTCTTTTCCTTCAAGAACTAAAGTCTGCTACCACAAGCCCTGCATCAGCAATAGTGGGGCCAGCAGTCAGATTGTGTTCCTGAACTTGGGACTGGTGAGGACACACCTTGAATCATGGGTTCGGTTTTAGGCCTCTCACCCCAAGAAGGGCAGTGAGGTGCTGGAGCTGTGCTGGGGAAGGGAGGAGCAGCTGAAGGAGCTGGGGGTGTTCAGCCTGGAGAAGAGGAGGCTGATGGAAACCTCATTGCTCTCTATGGCTCCCTGAGAGGAGGCTGCAGTAAGGTGGGGTTGGGCCCTGTTCCCAGGAAACAAGAGACAGAAGCAAGAACAAATGGCCTTAAGTTCTACTAGGGCAGGTTCAGGTTGGCCATAAGGAAGGATTTCTTCCCGACAACGGTTGCCAAGGCCTGGCCCAGGCTGGCCAGGGCACTGGTGGAGTCGCCCTCCCTGCAGGGTTTTTAAAGCCATGGAGATGAGATGCCAAGAGTAATGGTTTAGTGGGGCCCTGGCAGTGCTGGGTTAATAGTGAGTCTCGAGGGTTTTCAAGATAATTTCCAATCAAAACGATTCTTTGATTCTGTTCCATGATGCTGTCAGCTACTGCTATGGCTAAGCCAGACCCCACGACCCTGCGTCTGTCCTTACCCAGCTGGAGCAGTCCCTAGTGCTTATATCAGACCGGTTTATGGTGAAAGCTGGGGCTGCCAGAGCAGAGCTAGCGCTCACCTTCCTGCAGGAGGCCCCGAATGGAGCTGGTGTGTTGGGACAGCAGCGCTGTGCGGGGCACGGTGAACAGGACCTCTCCAACCTTCAGCTCCTCGGCGGCCAACAGACCGTACCCAGCCACGGCGCCCTCCCTGCTCAGGCGGACCTGGAGGAGAGGACAGCCGAGCCCCGGTGAGGCGAGCAGCGGCGTGGGGAATGGCCCAGCCTGCCCCCTTCTGCCTCACCTTCGGGCTGAGCTCCACCCCGGCCCGCCCGCACCACGCCAGGAAGCCGCTGACGGGATCGGCGCTGGCCTTCCCCTGGGCACTGCTAGTGGCAGCCGCCTGCTGATGAAAACATGAGGGGAGTCGAACGTGGGTCAGCGGTGGCCTCCCCACCGCCAGAGCCCTGACCGAGGACCGGCAGCTCCCGAGCTCGGCACGCAGCCCCCGGCCCGTGTCCCGCCGCCCCTCTACCGCTACCTTGAGCCTCTTCGGCGCGGACGCCATGGCACTGAGCACGTGGTCCCGACCCCCGTGCTCCAATTGAGACACCTGAGTCGTGTCACGTGATCCTCCGCGGGCGGACGGCGGCCACCGATGGACAAAAATGTGGTAGAAGAAGAGCGAGCGAGAACGCGCCGGGGTGGAGCCGTACGCCCTACAGCTGCTGCTGAGGAGCCTGCGGATCCTTTAAGGGGTTTGGGCAGCTCATGATGGCTGAGGGATTCTGAAGCTCTGTGTCTGAGGGCCTCAGGGAGCCTTTTCTGAGAGGTTTGGGGCTCCCTGTGTGCCTCTGCAGGGTCTGGGAGCCTGAGATACAAGGCCCACTGAATGTCTGCCTTTGAGTTTGGGGAGGGGCTTGTAGGGCCTCCCTAAAGGCTTTGGTAGGCTCACGGCGTGGGGTCCAGGAGCCTCCGAGGGTTCTGAAAACCACGCAACATCTGTCCCTAGGGTCTCACAGGCCTCTCTGTGCAACCCAGAGCCTCTGCCCCACTCCTGAGGCTTTTCCCTACCCAGGTCATGATGCAGCTTGGGAGACGCGAGGGGGCTCTGCGATGCTTCCGTGGGTGCCCAGAGGGCTGTGTCTTGGTGCACCACAGCACAGTCACACCACTGGACCCAGGTTAAAAGCAGTGGGGTCTAATTAGTCAGGGTAATTAAGCTAACAGCCTTATACTGGCAAGCTCTGATCTCCCTTTCACAGTTCTTCTGAGGCACGTGGTAGCTCTTCTGTTCTTAATGAAGCTAATTAGTGCACAGGAGCTGTTTGAAGGGGCCCCACGAGGTTCTCCGAGGGACCAGGCTCTCCCTGTGGCTCTTCGACCACTCCATCAGCGTTGGGGCTCTGCTCTAATCTTCTCCACGACCTCGTGAGCCAAGCCGGGGTGGCAGGGTGGGTCCCTGAGGAGCAGTGGATCTCATGACTCTGCTTTAAATCTTCCCCACAGCCTTACAGGCCGAGCCTGGCTGGCAGCATGGCTGAGCATGCTGAGGAGCCAGCGCGGGGTGTTGGGAACGTCAGTTCAAAGCCCACTGCTGCCACTGAGCTATTCTTTTCCCAGCCTCCTGGGGTTCTCCTTGCTCCTTCATCATCATCATCACCATTCTGCCTTTTGGCTGTCCCCAGGAAGATAAATCTGATGCTTCTGCATCGCCTCCCCCCAGTGACCCCATCTTTGCCCAAGAAAGAGGTACCAGGGCAGGCAGGGATCCTGGTGATGCTCCTCCCTTTGGGAGGATGCCCTCTGCTGCAGCCTCACTGGGGTGCTGTGGGGGTGGAAGAGCATCCCCCAAAGCACAAAGCTATGAGCCTGGATAGCTCAGTAGGGAGAGCATCAGACTTTTAATCTGAGGGTCCAGGGTTCAAGCCCCTGTTCAGGCAATGCCTTTATGCTTTAGGAGCCCACGAGCAGAAAAGAAGCTGGAGGGGAGGGAAAGAATTCCGGTGCTGGACAGGAGAACACAGGTGGAAATTGGGGGCTTAAAAGGTGTCCTGTGACCAGTAGCCCACATCTCAGCACCCTGAGCACCTCTCTCCCCTGCCAATTCAGACCCTGGTTACCCCCATACACTTGCCTCTGCTCCTTTCTAGTACACCAAAAGCATCCTGATGCTTCCCAGCACCCCATGGTCACCCTGGCACCTTTAGGCATTCCTCACACGTGTCTTTATTCTCCTCTTTGTCCGAGGCTGCTCACAACACCCAGGCAGCGCCAAACCAGCACTGGATGCAGGGCTGTGACCCCCCGCCCCCAGCACAACCTGTCACAAGGAGACGTGGCCCCCACATCACCCACAGCTGATTTTATTAGCCCCATGAACTCTGCTTCACCCGTGGCTCCAGTCCCTGCCACACATCACGGCCCCAGCCCTCAGTCATTTCTTGCCAGCAAGAAAACAAAGAGAGAATAAATAGGAAGCTTATTTGCAAGGGGGATGGGGGTGGGGGGTGAGCTCCAGGGAGGGCCTTAGGCAGGGCTGTGCCAGGCCCAAGCCAAGGGGTGGGCAGCAAGGCTGGGGGTGGGGAGAGGCTGCAGGCAGACAAGCGAGTGCCCCATGGCCACTGTAGGCCCTGGGGCCATGCACCCTGTGGGGCTGGGAGAGAGCCACCAGCCTCGGAAGGGGTCTGGTGAGGGGGGTGTGGAAGGGTGTTATAGCAATCTCTGTTGAATTACATTAAAATAGACTATTTAAAAAATTATTTCTAGTAGTTAAAAAAAAATCCATCGTGGTCCACCCAGCCCTGGCAGGGCCAACACAGCTGCTCTGGTGGCCACAGGGCTGTGGGGGCAGACCCCAGCCCTCCTCATCCTTCCCATCCCCATCCTGTCACAGTGGGTGCCTGGGGTGGGCGTTAGTGTCGGGGGCGGGGTTGTGTTAGCCAGGAGGCCACCATCGCAGGTGACAAAGCAAGGGCACCGTGCCCGCCCCACCAGCCCCCCAGCCGCTGCTCTGCAGGCTACAAGCAGAATGAAGGCAGAGCAGTGGGCACCCCGCGGGACACGCCCCCCGGGGTTAAATGACATGGCAGCAGTTGAACTGCCCCAGGGAGAGGAGGCTCTCCTTGGAGCCCGGGCGCAAGCGGAAGGCCAGAGCCTTCTCACAGAGTGGGAACTGCAGGAGCCTGGCACGCAGGCTGTTCCCCTTGGCCTTGCCCGGGTCCAACTTGATCACATTCTCCACACCCGCCTCGGTGCCCCCCAGGCTCCCCACTGACCGACAGCCTGGGCTGGTGGGTGCCCCCCGCCCCGGGGACTTGTCTGCGGGGCTCGTCTCTGCCCCCAGTCCTGGGGGAACCCTGGCAGAGCTCGGGGGCGATGGGATGGCTCCTCCTTCCCTGGGGGACTGCGCTGAGGAGCCCCCGGGATCTGTGTCCTCCTCCTCCTCCTCCTTCCTTGGTGACTCTGCTCCGTCCTTCCGCAGCACCAGGGGACCCCAGCCCCCACTCACTCCCTTCCTAGGCCAGGCAGCCCCTGGGCGCCCACCCTGGCCCCCCAGCTCGGCCCCTGGCCCCCACACCTCCCCGCGGCCAGGTAGGCGGCGGGAACACAGGAAGGCTCTCATCTGCTCCTGGTTCAGGGAACTGCTCTTCCTCTCCATGGTACTGGGCCTCCCTTCTTCCTCATCATCCTCCTCCTCTTCCTCTTCGCAGATCTGCTGCAGGGCCGGGGTGCTCTTGGTGATGGTGGTGTCAACAGCAGGGACCTTAAGGAGGGTCCTGGGGGGCTGCCGGCTCCCATCGTCCACTCCAGCAGGCACAGGGGACAGGCGGGTGCCTGTGGCAAGGCCACCTGGATCTTCGTTGGAGGTCAAGAGGCTGCTACCACTGCCCACCGGGCTGAATGTATCCGATAGGTTGGTCCTGAAAAGAGGGAGGAGTGGAGGTGTTGGCACCCAGCTGAGCATTGCCAGGGCTGTGGCAAGGAAGAGGACCCAGCCGAGAGACTGCCCTGGGGATCTGAGCTGGTGTGGAATGGGTGGCAGCAGAGGACTCACCTGCTCTGCACCTCCTTAGCCAGGTTGTAGACGAGGCTGAGGCGATGCCCCTGCTGCTCTTGCTTCTCCCGCAGCATCCTCTCGGCCAGCAGGAAGTAGGTGGCCGTGATGTGGTTGTAGCGATCAGCCTCTAGCGCCCTGCGGGCACCGAGGGACCCACGTCAACACCCAAGGGTCCTGCTCGCAGTGAATCCCCCGAGGCCCCTGCCTCAGCACCCTACCACTCACTCCTGGATGGTGTCCCGGTCCGCGATGTTCCCGCACACCATGGCCTGCAGGATGATTTCGTGCTCCTCCTCCGACACCCGCTTGTGGGAGGTGAGGGGCAGCAGGCAGCGGCTGGCGGGGGATGGGTCCACCCCCTGCAGCCAGGCGTGGCCCTCGATCTGCTCCAGCGACGCTCGCTGCTTTGGGTCCCGCTGCAGCATCCTGGAGATGAGGCTGCAGGGAAGGGGAGTGACCACAATGCCACAGCAGCGGCTGAACCCCAAACTCCGCAGCTCTACCCTGGTTTCCCACCCCGGCTCCCAAACTCCGCAGCTCCACCCTCGTTTCCCACCCTAGCTCCCAGACCTCCCCCAGGAATGAGGCAGCCACTCCTGGGGCACCAAGCTGGGGGTGCAGAGGTGCCCGGGGGTTCAGAGGTGCTTACTCCGCACACTGTGCCGAGACATGGTGGGGCACGGTGTAGCGACAGTCCATGATCATGGTGAGAGTCTCGCTATCGTTGGCCTCCTGGAAGGGGGGGTGGCCACACACCAACATGTAGAGGATGACCCCTAGGCTCCAGATGTCTGCAATAAGTAACAGCGGTTCAGGTTTCACCTAAGAGAGAGTCCCAACTGCAGGGACCCCAGGGGGGCCATGCCACCAGTGCTGATCCAGCAGAGACCAGTGCTTGCTGGGATGCTCCTTGGAGGTAACAGCTCTCAGGTCCTGCCCCACAGCCCCACCAGTGGGACCCCATCCCCACAGCTCAACCAGCTCAATCGAGGTCTTACCCCTTTCCCGAGTAGGGACAGGAAGACAGGCCCCAATCCCCACGATTACCCACCCCTGGCACTGTTTCATGCCATTGCCCAGCTTCCCAGTTCCCAAATGGACCCCACTACAACCGTTCTGCCACGGGGTTGTGCCAGAGGGGGGACATCATGGTGATGGGACAGGCACATATCACTGATCCACACTCTCCAGTTGCCTACAGCTTAAGTCCTACTGCCTAGAGCCTCCTGCCCCTACCAAAAGTGTGGGCACCAGCCAGAGGGACAGGGACAGAGCCAGTAGCTCCTGACTGGAGCACGGCAGAAAGGCTGGTTGAAGATGCTGAGCATGCCCTGGAGCTCTCTGCTTATACCTTCAGCTCCTCCAGTGCTGCCTGTGCTTGGGAGCCTCTGATCCGTGCCTCCTCCCTTCACCTCCCTTTGCAGAACCACCAGACTACTCCTCACCACCTCCCAGGCCCCTCAGCTGCAGTTCCCTCAGCTTTTTCCCCTCAGGGCTTCTGGTTTGTTTTGCTGAATCTTCCTGCCCCACATTCCGGCAGAGCTGGCTCGAGTCCTGCTTCCCTCCCACATCCTCTCTGCCCTAGCACAGCCTCTCTGTGTCTCCCTGCAGCTGGGGATGGTCTCCCCAGCCCCCTGCACCCCGGGATGCTCCTCCTGGGCCCAGAGGACAAAAGGTGCCAGCAACCACAGAGAGGAAGCAGCCTTCAGGGTGGAGATGGAGTGGAGGAAACTTTCAGAGCTTCCAAAGAGCAGCATCCCGAGCAGGTTTCCTTCCGGCATAGCCCCTCCCAAACCGCCCCAGCGGATGCCACACCAGGCCCACAGCACGCTTGGGCCTTTTCTCCTTCTTGGCAGGAACCATTGCTGTGGGGGATCATGGTGGGTGCAGGGACCATCCCTGCAGCAGGGACCACCGGGAGAGCCAAACGCCTGAGAGACAGAACTCCTCCCAGTGCCACCAGGGCATGGGTGCTCCCTGGTGATTAAAGCGGTGCCCAGGCAGCAGGACCACGCTCCAAGCAAAGTACCCGAGGGAGTCAGGTCCACGGCAGTGTCCCAGCACCCTTACCAACGGCAGGGGCGTCGTACTCATCCCCCAGCAGGATCTCAGGTGCCGAGTAGGCCAGCGAGCCACAGCTAGTGGTGAGCATCTTGCCAGGCTGGAAGCGGTTGCTGAAGCCGAAGTCGGTGAGCTTGACCACCCCCTGCTCCTGGAAGAAGACCACGTTCTCAGGCTTGAGGTCACGGTGCACCACGTGGAGCTTGTGGCAGTAGGAGATGGCATGGACGATCTGAGCGAAGTAGTCCTTGGCCCGTGCCTCTGCCAGCCCGCCCTCGTGCCGCATGATGTGGTCAAACATGTCCCCGCCGTCACCCAGCTCCAGGATGAGGTAGAGCTTGGTGTGAGTGTCGATGACCTCGTAGAGGCGCACCACGTTGGGGTGCTGCACCAGCTTCATGCACCGCACCTCCTGCAGGAGCTGCCCGGCCGCTTCCCCTGCCAGCTTGCTCTTGTCGATCACCTTGACGGCCACCCGCTGCCCGGTGAAGACATGGCGTGCCAGCTTCACCACTGCGAAGTGGCCCTTGCCCAGCGTCCGCTCTAGGTCGTACAGCCCCGCGATCTTCCCCTCGCCGCAGCCTGCTGCCCCTGCCATGCTGCCACCCTCAGGCGGCGATGGGCATCGGGTGCTGCGCAATGGGTGAGCTGCTGAGCGGTGTGGCCTAAGGGATGGGGCACCCATCAGTACAGGTCCCCCAGCACCCTGGGCATCAGGGTCCCCAGGGCATGAGAGTCCCCAGCCCCCTGACACCAGGATCTCCAGGACATCACAGTCCTTAGCCCCCTGACACCAGGATCCCCAGGACATCACAGTCCCTGACACCAGGATCCCCAGGACATCACAGTCTTTAGCCCCCTGACACCAGGCTCCCCAGGACATCAGAGTCCCCAACCCCTGACACCAGGATCCCCAGGACATCAGAGTCCCCAACCCCTGACACCAGGATCCCCAGAACATCAGAGCCCCAGCAGCCTGGGCACCCCTCACACCCCACATTCCACTCTCCAGGACCTGTACCACCACGTACAGAACCCTGAACATCCAAATATTCCCACCTCCATGCCCCAGCATCCTAGGAACCCCCAATGCCCACACACCCAGCTCACCAGCACGCTGTGCCCCCCAATATCTAAACCTTCAGTCTCCAGCACCCCAGATACTTCCATATTCCCAGCTCCACTCTCCAGCACACCAAGGACATCCAGATACCACCACCTCCAGTTTCCCAGCACGCTGGGTGCCCCAATACCCTTACTTGCACTCCCCAGCATCTTGGGCACCCCCATGCTCCTATTTCGTGATCTCCAGCACCCTTGTCACCCCTATACTCACACCTCCAACCCCCAGCAACGAGGGCACCCCCATACCAGCAACCCTCAGGTCTCTGGCACCTTGACCATCCCCATACACCTTCCTCCAGTACCCATGGTACCTCCATATCACCAACCTCCAGCTCCACAGTGCCCTGCGCACCCCAATGCCCTCATCTCTACCCCCAGCATTCCTGTCACCCCCATACTCCCACCCCCAGGTCTCCAGCACCCTGGGCACCCCCACCTCCAGCCTCCATCACCGCAGCCCTCGTGGCACCCCAATATTCCAGCCCCCGAGGCAATCCCATACCCTCGTTCCCCGAGCTTCCCCAGGCCCGGTACCCCCGGGGCTGGAGCTGCGCTCACCAGGGCGGCGCAGCTGGGGCCGCCGGGGCTGCGGCTGCCCGAGTGTGCCCGCCCCGTGACGTCAGGGCGGCTCCGGCATCGCTTCTTAAAGGGGCCCTGGTCCTACACCCCCCAGCCCCCGCCGGGCGCCGAGATCGAGGGGATGCTCATCACACTCCCCCGGGGCTGATGCCGAGACAATGCTCATCACAGCCATCCCGAGGCTGGAAACAGAGCGATGCTTGTCACACACACTCCCCACCGGGGCTGAGAATACGGGGGTGCTCATCACACACCCCCCCACTGGGACTGAGGACAGGGGGGTGCTCATCACACACACACCCCGGGGCCGAGAACAGGGCGATGCTCATCACACCCCCACTCCGAGGCTGAGAACAGGGGGATGTTCATCACACCCCCACTCCAGGGCCGAGAACAGGGGGATGCTCATCACACCCCCACTCCGGGGCTGAGAACAGGGGGATGCTCATCACACCCCCACTTCGGGGCTGAGAACAGGGGGATGCTCATCACACCCCCACTCCGGGGCTGAGAACAGGGGGATGCTCATCACACCCCCACTTCGGGGCTGAGAACAGGGGGATGCTCATCACACCCCCACTCCGGGGCTGAGAACAGGGGGATGCTCATCACACCCCCACTTCGGGGCTGAGAACAGGGGGATGCTCATCACACCCCCACTCCGGGGCTGAGAACAGGGGGATGCTCATCACACCCCCACTTCGGGGCTGAGAACAGGGGGATGCTCATCACACCCCCACTCCGGGGCTGAGAACAGGGGGATGCTCATCACACCCCCACTTCGGGGCTGAGAACAGGGGGATGCTCATCACACCCCCACTCCGGGGCTGAGAACAGGGGGATGCTCATCACACCCCCACTTCGGGGCTGAGAACAGGGGGATGCTCATCACACCCCCACTCCGGGGCTGAGAACAGGGGGATGCTCATCACACCCCCACTTCGGGGCTGAGAACAGGGGGATGCTCATCACACCCCCACTCCGGGGCTGAGAACAGGGGGATGCTCATCACACCCCCACTTCGGGGCTGAGAACAGGGGGATGCTCATCACACCCCCACTCCGGGGCTGAGAACAGGGGGATGCTCATCACACCCCCACTTCGGGGCTGAGAACAGGGGGATGCTCATCACACCCCCACTCCGGGGCTGAGAACAGGGGGATGCTCATCACACCCCCACTCCGGAGCTGAGAACAGGGGGATGCTCATCACACCCCCACTCCGGAGCTGAGAACAGGGGGATGCTCATCACACCCCCACTCCGGGGCTGAGAACAGGGGGATGCTCATCACACCCCCACTCCGGGGCTGAGAACAGGGGGATGCTCATCACACCCCCACTCCGGGGCTGAGAACAGGGGGATGCTCATCACACCCCCACTCTGGGGCTGAGAACAGGGGGATGCTCATCACACCCCCACTCCGGGGCTGAGAACAGGGGGATGCTCATCACACCCCCACTCCGGGGCTGAGAACAGGGGGATGCTCATCACACCCCCACTCTGGGGCTGAGAACAGGGGGATGCTCATCACACCCCCACTCCGGGGCTGAGAACAGGGGGATGCTCATCACACCCCCACTCCAGGGCTGAGAACAGGGGGATGCTCATCACACCCCCACTCCGGGGCTGAGAACAGGGGGATGCTCATCACACCCCCACTCTGGGGCTGAGAACAGGGGGATGCTCATCACACCCCCACTCCGGGGCTGAGAACAGGGGGATGCTCATCACACCCCCACTCCGGGGCTGAGAACAGGGGGATGCTCATCACACCCCCACTCTGGGGCTGAGAACAGGGGGATGCTCATCACACCCCCACTCTGGGGCTGAGAACAGGGGGATGCTCATCACACCCCCACTCCAGGGCTGAGAACAGGGGGATGCTCATCACACCCCCACTCTGGGGCTGAGAACAGGGGGATGCTCATCACACACATCCCTCTTCCCTGGGTGGTACTCATCATACCCGCCAGGGCTGAGGCCGGGACGATGCTCATCGCATCTCTCGGCGGCCCCACTTGCGGGCTCTCAGCTGGGCCCGTGAGTGGCTGCTCGGTGCGGCGGGGACTGCGCTGGCGGTGATGAGGCTGCTAACGAGTTAAATGAGCCGCCCTCTCGCTTCCAGGAAGGGAGGACGAGCCCCCTGCCCTGGCTTATCTCCCGAGGGTCCGGTTCCGGGACGAGCTCCCACCCTCTGTGCTCGCCTCTGGCCGTCTCTGCTGTACCACCGACCCGCTCCCTCGCCTACTGCCGGCTGCGCAGCAGCCCCGGGCTGGGGGCAGAGCCACGTCCCCGCTCGCCGTGAGCCCTCTTTTCCTGGAAGCAGCCCGGCAGGCGGCCGGCAGCCCCCCTTTGCTCG
>VWZE01007623.1:137403-157964 GCA_013396675.1 Eubucco bourcierii | reverse complement strand
TCCGGGCTCCCGAGCCGTCGCAGATTAAAAAGCTCTCAGCGCAGCCGCCCCCGGTCCCGCTAATGCTTTCCCGGCAGGCTCGGCGGGATGCAGACAGCTCCTAATGAGCTGGGCTCGGGGACTCGCTTGGAGCTGCCATCAGCCAGGGGCAGCTTGGGCTGGGGACCTGAGGTTCCCCTAGCCTGGGGGAGCAAGCTACCGCCAGAGGGATGGAGCTGGATGGGGCACTCACCACCTACCCACACTTCAGAACTGGGAATGAAAGAGAGGGGCTGCAAACCTGCCCCTAGCACCGTTCGAGTCTTCACGCAGGCATGCTGCTGAGATCCCTCCGCAGTGCTGGGGCCAGCTTTGGAGTCCTCAGCACAGCACAGACAGGGACTTGGTGGAGCTGGGTCAGAGGAGGCCACAGCAATGTTGGCAGGGCTGGAAGAGCTCTGCTGTGAGGCCAGGTTAGAGTGAGAGTTAGGTTGGTCAGTCTGGTGAAGAGAAGGCGCCAGAGACACCTGGTGGCTTTTCAGTGCTGAAAGGGGATGATCAGAAAGCTAGGGACAGACTTTTGAGTAGGGCATGTTGTGCCAGGCCAAGGGGTGATGGTTTGAACTGCAAGAGGGAGACTGAGAGTGGAGAGAAGACAGAAAAGTTTGACACTGAAGGTGGGGAAAACCTAGCCCAGGTTGCCCAGAGAGGTGGAAGATGCCCCATGACTGGAACAGGTGAGGTTGGTTGTGGCTGTGAGCAACCTGCTCTAGTTGCAGATGTCCCTGGTCATGGCAGCAGGGTTTGGACAGGATGACCCTTCCCACCCAAACCAGTCTGAGATTCCAAAAGATAAGAGGAACAAGAGATGCAGTTAGCAGAGGTGGGAGCCTGAAGAATCTACAGATGAAAAGTGGTCAGGAGTTGGAGGACTTCTGGAGGCTCTGGCTAGGTGCCTGTCAGGAGCTGTGGGTGGGCAATATTCCCTTTGAAAACCAGTGGAGAGCTTGGCCCGTGTTTGGTGAGCAGCCTGCAGCCCTGAGATTCCTCTAGTCAGGCACTGGATGCCACATTGAAAAGCTTAGATTGGAAGGGACCTCAGAGATCATCTACTTCAACCTTCCCACCACGGGCAGGGACCTGGCTGCTCAAGGCCTCATCCAACTCGGCCTTGAACACCCATGGGCAACCTGTTCCAGAGTCCCGCTACCCTCATGCTCAAGAACATCCTCAGCTCCAGTCTAATCCTGCTCTCCCTCAGCTTCAAACCATTCCCTCTTGTCCTGTCTTTACCCTCATGAGAAGTTCCTCATGAGAAGTTCCCCATGAAACGCCCTCAGGCTGCCCCTCAGGTATGGTGCAAGGCCTGTGAGGGTGGTGGGGATGGCTCCCAGGATGCTGGTGCCGCTCCTGCAGATGTGTGGGTGCCGTGATGAGGGACGGGGAGGCTGTGTGATGCAAACAAGGTTCCGTTTATTTGTACCACAAGTCAGCATTATATAGTCTCCAAGAGCTGCTCTAAACAATGTGTCGTCTACTGATTAGCTATTCTACCACCTATTGTCAGTTACAGTGTTCTGGCAGGCTGTCCTGTTCTATGCTAATTAAATTATGCCTTCTATAATGTTTTACTTCTCTTCCTAAAACCACTTAGCAACTGAATTCTTTAACGCAACAGAGCAGTTCAACCTCAAGTTTCTTTTTCATTATTTCTCCTGTCAAGAGGCAATGTGCCGCTCTGCATGGTCTGTGCCCGTGGTTTGTGATCTGTTTCACGGTCAGTAATTGTTCCGTGCTCACAGCCCGTGACCCTACACCTCCCCCTTTCCGTTGCACAACAAAGATTTTCGCAGTAGCTCTATCTATCACTTTTTGGATACACTGAAAGATACAAGGCAATAATATCAGCAAAACAAGGTATTGTTAATACCTGTATAGCATAACGTTTTTACAAGACTCCAAATCCATCCCGTTAACCCCCACCCCGAGAACAATTTATCTAACCAGTCCCAATTGCCTTCCATCCGCAGTTTCTTCACTCCATCGGGTATTTGTTGTATGCTGGCGTGTATTGGCTCGGAGCGGTCGGGTAGGTTCATGCAGCGCATTCCTTCAAAGTCTTCACAACCATGTCCTTGGGCTAAAAGCAGAAAATCTACAGCAGCATGGTTCTGCAGTGTAGCGTGGCTAATACTGTCTACAGCGGCTAACAATGCGGACAGTGTGATGCTCGTTGTGTTGCTCTGTTCTGCAAGCCAGCATCCTAGTTCCGTTAAAGTCGCTAATGCTTTGCGTGAGGCGACGCCTGCTACAAAGAGAGATGTGGCCACGATTTCTCCTCTGTTCCATATTTCAACATCATCATAGAATCATAGAATGGTAAGGTTGGAAGGGACCTCAAGGATCATCTCGTTCCAACCCCCTGCCATAGGCAGGGACACCTCCCACTAGTACAGCTCACTCAAGGCCTCATCCAACCTGGCCTTGAACACCTCCAGGGAGGGAGCAGCCACAACCTCCCTGGGCAACCTGTTCCAGTGCCTCACCACCCTTACTGTAAAGAACTTCCTCCTAACATCCAGTCTAAATCTCCCCTCTGCCAGTTCAAACCCATTGCCCCTTGTCCCGTCATTGCAGGACCTTGTCAATAATCCCTCCCCAGCCTTCCTGTGGCCCCCTTCAGATACTGGAAGGCTACTATCAGGTCCCCTCAAAGCCTTCTCTTCTCCAGGCTGCAGAGCCCCAACTCTCTCAGCCTGTCCTCATAGGAGAGCTGCTGCAGCCCTCTGATCATCTTTGTGGCCCTCCTCTGGACCCGCTCCAACACTTCCATGTCCTTCCTGTGCTGAGGGTTCCAGAACTGCACACAGTACTCCAGGTGGGGTCTGACGAGAGCAGAGTAAAGGGGCACAATCCCCTCCCTTGCCCTGCTGGCCACGCTTCTCTTGATGCAGCCCAGGACTCGGTTGGCTGTCTGGGCTGCATGTGCACACTGCAGGCTCATGTTGAGCTTTTCATCAACCCAGACTCCAAGGTCCTTTTCCTCAGGGCTGCTCTCCAGCCATTCACCACCATCATCCTCGCATTGTGAGCTAAAGGCGTTTGTAGATCTCCCTTTTCTTAATTTGCTTTTGGGATGAGTTTGGTATTTCTTGCCCCATTGTAGTACTGTAGTGTCATTGGGGGTGAGCATTGTCAATTTCCCAATAGTGCACTGCCCTCCTTTGATATGGGAAGGGACGGAAGGCCATGCCCTATTGCCACAAATGAGGAACGTGCCAGAAGGTAATTTTAAAGGCTTATTAGAAGATGTAGACAAATTTCCTGCAATATAATTACACCATGCAGATTCATTTTTGAATATGTGGTGTATTGGGGTGACATCCCGTGCCTTAGTTTTATTCTTTCCTGTGTAATTAAATTTAAGGCAATAATCCGCTTTTATCGATCCTAGTAACTCTGATTCTTGGGATTCCAGTGATGCCTGAGGCAAACAGGGAGTCCATCCATCCCAACTGTCCACGACACCTTTGCCTCTAGCTAAGACTTTTTGTCCCTGAGGAACTGGCCATTGATCTATAGGCACTCCCACCAGGCATGTAGAAAATGGGTTTTGCGGTGTGGCTGTAGCTAAGCAAAGCGACTGTAAGCCTGTAGCATTAGCTAATGTAATCCAAACATTACTTTTAGATAATGTGAAAAGACTAATTCCTAACCCAATGCCCCATATACATAAAAATTAACACAGTAGAGTTCTTCATAGTATTACAATCTCTTGTAGAAATCACTCAGATGATTTTTTCTCTATAAGGACGTATATGCTTCGCCGGAAACCACTTAGGTCCTGTTCCTGTGGAAACACAAGCATAGCCCCTTCCCCAGGTCAGTAAAGGGAATGGGCCTTCCACCTTTCCTGATTCTAAATTATGCACCAGCACTGGGGGGGGGAGGTTTCCTGAAATTTAAAAAGGTGATTGTTTGTAAAATGTTTTGCAATTGGTGGGGCATTTTCTGTGAAACAGTTCAAAAAATTTAAAAGTATATATAGCTTTTTGTAGCCTCTCCTCTGGTGTAGTTGCCATCCCTGCTCCCCCTTCCTGTTATCTAAGAAGTGCCTTAAGTGTTTGGTGTGATTGCTCAATAACAGACTGACCTGTTGGTGAGTGTGGGATGCCAGCAATATGGCGTATCCCCCATTTGGAGAAGAAATTTTTCAGGAGTTGAGAAGAATAAGCAGAGCCATTATCTGTTTTAACTGTCTGAGGTACTCCTAGAGCAGCAAATGCTTTTAAGAAATGTCTTTTGGTATCTTTGGCCTTTTCTCCTGTATGGCAAGAGGCAAAAATTGCTCCTGAGAATGTATGGATAGAGGAGTGAATATATTTGGGATGACCAAACTCAGGAAAATGAGTAACATCTGTCTGCCAAAGTTTGAGGCTCTGCAACCCTCTAGGGTTGACTCCTCCAGCCGGAGGCTGTGAGGCAAATCGTTGACAGTCAGGGCAAGCAGATATAATATCTGCTGCCTGTTGAGTGTGTGAAGGTTTGGGAGTTCCCTGCCTCCCCACACTTTGCAAAATGACCCAGACTAGAACTCAGTCGGCTGGAAGTTAAGGACTGAAGCTCTATTTACAGCTCAGCACAATGTACAAGCAGAGATATACACTNAAACAATTTTTCAGCAAGTGTATGAGTGAAGTAGACATCATGATGTTTTCCTTTCACAGCCTAAAGTGTAATTTTCTCTATTAAAATATTCTAATTAGCCTCAAACCAGCACAGAGTGGTCAAATCAAATAGTCGTTTGAGCCCTTTCGCGTTATGATGGGAAAACATGCGGCTTAGACGTGCCTGCGCTAAGCGATCCGGAAGAGGGAGGACTGGCATTGCCAGGAGATCTGCTGTTCTATTTCCCTCTGCCACAAACCCTGGAAGGGCTGTATGGGATCTAATGTGCATGACAAAAAAAGGCATGTTGTCGCTCATTGATGAGAGTAATTAAAGCTTTAAGAAGATAAAACAATTGTAAATTCGAGACTTCCTTGAGTGGGGAGGCTTCTGCTCTCATAGCAATGCCGGCTACATACGCCGAGTCTGTAATCAGATTAAAAGGTTGCTTATCGTGACAGCAGCCAATTCAACGATTTGTGGAGAACCTGGATGAAATGTGACATCAGATTGCCAATCGTCCTTCTCAGGGTGTCTCCATACGATAACAGCCTTATGCGAGACCCCTGAACCGTCTGTAAAAAGGGTAATAGCATTTAAAGGTTTAATACTTCTCTTAGGAGTTTCTGCAAGAGAGAAAGATAAATGAAATAACTTATGCGGTGAAGGATGATTTGAGAACTGTCCTGAATATCCTTGTGTCCCAATTTGGAAAGGAAGCGAATTCTGCATGAGAGAATAAAGATACAAATCAGTAATAGGTACATAAATCACAGAGAAGCTTTTCCCAGAAAGAGTCAATATTCGTTCCCTTGCCTTCATAATTATCTGAGAAAGCATTTCTGGTTGTTGCCAGATAGTATTAGATGGTTGACCCGGTTAAAAAAAAATCCATTCCAGTATTAGCAAAGATTCTGGCAAAGTTTGGTCCCATTGGAAAATTACACCTGATGGTTTAACATCATCATTAAGATCATCAATTGATGAGATAATCCAGGATCCCATCGGGAAACCTGTCACTTCTGAATGGCTTTGCAAATTTTCCTTAACGCCGCTTCTGCCGAAGGTGTTAAGTGTCGGGGATTTTGAGAAAGGCTCTTTTCGCTTCTTGAGTTGTGGCACTTAAAGCTTCTCTTGGGCAGTCTTGTGCCCGCACAGCTGGGTCTGCAAATTGCCCTGTTCCCATTAAATGGTCCATAGTCACAGCCTGCAAAGCCTGGTTGCTACCAGCCGCAAATCGTTGTGAGGCTCTTCCTGCCCCTTGTCTCCAGCTGGATTCCCGTAACATGGATCGCGAGGGGTTTAAAAGAAGACGGGATAACGTTTTTAGATCACATGGTGTAAATACATGACTTTCACACACCCATTCCAGCAGTCCTGTAAAATAATGTCCATTTTCTGCAGCTACCCTGCGGAGTTCCTTGGTGATAGAAAAATCAAGAGCTACCCATTGTGGGTCGCCTCTAGCTGGATACATAACCGGAGCGACAAAGAGATTGTTCTGTCCGTGCCGATGTCGCGGGGGTCGTGGAGGAATATGTATAGCATTAGCCATGTCTATCTCCCCCTCATTCAATGCTTGTTTTTTAATAGCAGCCCAAACTGCAGACGGATCATAGTCATCAGGAAATCAATCCGGCTCTTGTTCTGGATCAAAAGGGTCTGGTCCAAAGGGATCTTCACTCGGCGGTGGTGGCTGAGCAAGGGCTACCACCGCGCGCGGCCGTGATTTGGAGGTAGGTGGTATGGGCGGCATTGTTTTTAAGCCTTTATCCTCCGACGGCTCAGAGGAGCCCGAGGAGGGAGCCTGAGTCTCTGCGCCCAGCGGGGGAGCACAAGGAGCTTTTTCATTCCTTCCCCCTGCTCTTGTTCCTTCAGTCCCTCATTCACCGTGCGCCGGGGGACAGCAGTTTCAACGCTTCCGAGTCCCCTCTCGTGCCTAGATCCCACAGGCGAACTCCTGCCCTGTCCCATAGATTCTTCTTCAAAAATCGTGACAGCAGTAGCATCTGGAAACTTGTCACGGACGCATTTCAGAATCAATTTAAGTTCATGGCCGGATATTTCTTTATGATGTTTAGCCATCAGCTCCTTCATGAGCTTATAAACGTCCCTTTCCACATGAGAACCGTAGTTACCCATGCTTAAAGTTTCTCCAAGCTCACCTGCCAATCTCGAGGAGGTGATGACGGGTGTGCACCCTTTGTCAGGCTTCTTTCAGCCCCAGCTCAAGTTCTTGGAGACTTGAGACCGGCTGCTACTTCTGTGCAGTCTCGTCCGGCATCACGTCGGGGTCACCATTTGCCGCAATGAGGGTCGGGGAGGCTGTGTGATGCAAACAAGGTTCCGTTTATTTGTACCACAAGTCAGCATTATATAGTCTCCGAGAGCTGCTCTAAACAATGTGTCGTCTACTGATTAGCTATTCTACCACCTATTGTCAGTTACAGTGTTCTGGCAGGCTGTCCTGTTCTATGCTAATTAAATTATGCCTTCTATAATGTTTTACTTCTCTTTCTAAAACCACTTAGCAACTGAATTCTTTAACGCAACAGAGCAGTTCAACCTCAAGTTTCTTTTTCATTATTTCTCCTGTCAAGAGGGAATGTGCCGCTCGACGTGGTCTGTGCCCGTGGTTTGTGATCTGTTTCACGGTCAGTAATTGTTCCGTGCTCACAGCCCGTGACCCTACATGTGGGGTGCAGAAAAGGAGCCCTCCCTCCCGCACTGCTGCTCCGTGCAGACAAAGGCCGGTTCCAGAGCACCCACCTACCTGCTCGTTAGCAGAGTCATGTGGCAGGAGCACTTAATTACTCAAGAGCTCGTATAAATCCCAGTAACGCTGTGGGGAGGAGGCCACTGGGGCAGAGCGCGGCAGTGGTGCTCCCGGCGAGCTCGGCGGAGCGGCGAGCGGCAAGTGCCCTCTCCACTTGGAGAGGTCAGTGCTCCCAATGGGAAGGGGTTGGGGGTGCCTGGGGGGTGATGCCCACGGCCCTGGGGCTCCCCAGGCTGCGGGAGGGGTCTCTCCCGGCTGGGTGGGGTCGTGGGGCTGGGAAGGTGAGGAGTAGCCAGCACAGCTGTGGGGTGCTGGAGCCCCGAGCCAGCAGGTGTTGGGTTTTGTGGTACCCAACAGTGCCTGCAGGGCCCCTGCCTGGCCCCTTTCCTTTTTCTCCTTAAGAGCCCCCTGGATTTTCACAGTATCCAGGTCCCCAAAGCTCACAGCCCAACACTGCAGCATCATCTTGCTTTGTCCTTCCCCTGGTGTGGTCCTCCTCCCCACAGAGCCCACCCAGGTCCAACCTCGTCCTTTTCTCACCATGCTTCATCTTCTCCTTGCTCCTTCTCTTGGGTCTTCCCATGAGAGGGGAGGAGGAAGAGAACCCTGCATTGGCAGCAGGTGAAAACCCCAGGCTGGTCCAGCCGGGGGGAAATCTCATGATGACAGTGTCCACATCCCAGGCAGAGGGACCGTTGCATCCCAACACTCCTGGCACAGAAGCCATGCTGGTTTGCAGGTGGCACAGAGGGGCTGGAGCCTCCTGGAAGTGGCATTCAGCTCCTTGTTGTGTCCTTAATTACCTCTGTGCCTGCTCTCTCCACCAGCTTTTGCATCAACACTTGATCTTCTCAAAGCACCTCTATTTGCCGAGCCCAGACCCTGGGCTTTGCTTGCAGGAGCAGTTTCTCATTTCCCAGGGACTTCCAGGGGGATGTTTCTGCTCCAGCTGCAGAAGATCTCTTGTGTTTCAGCCGTATAATGACCCTCCTGCCCCTTCCCTGAGCTCCTGCTTGCTGTGGTGCAAACCTGCCCAGGAGACTGGGACTGGAAACATGATGCGGATGTGGAGAGAGCAGAGCTGGGAGAGGAAAGCATCACAGAGGGGTTGGGAGTTACTGGGCCCCTGGCTCCAAAAAGGACATTGAGGTGCTGGAGCAGATCCAGAGAAGTACAGTGAAGCTGGGGAAGAGTCTGGAGAACAGGGCTGGTGAGGAGCAGCTGAGGGACCTGGGAAAAAGAACACTCAAGGGAGGCCTCACTCTCTACAATTTCTTGAAAGGAGGTTGGAGGCAGCTGATTGGTCTTTTCTCCTAAGAAACAAGTGATAGGATCAGAGGAAATAGCCTCAAGATGCCCCACAGGAGGTTTAGTTTGGACTTGAGGAACAATTTCTTTCCAAAAAAGGGTTGTCAAGGCCTGTTCCAGGCTCCCCAGGGCAGTGGTGGATTCCCCATTCATGGAAGGGTTTCAAAGCTTTGTAGATGTGCCTGAGGCCATGGTTTAGTGGTGCCCTGGCAGTGCTGGGCTAACGGTTGGACTCAATGATCTTCAAGTTCTCTTCCAACCAAAATGATTCTGTGATTCTCTCTCAGTCCACCCTCTGCTGCTCACCACTCTCCCATTGTAAGATCATGCATGTGCCCACACATGGGGTGCCCCATGGCACTGCAGCACATCTGTTAGCTCCAGAGGGTCCAGGTGAAGTTCCCAGGTGCCTGGTGGCCCAAGAAAGGCTCTCAAGTCCAAGGGCACACAGCTCAGCACGGCAGGCATCTGCTATGGGACTGCTCAGGAGATGATGATGGCGGAAGCAGAGCCAGGCTGCCAGGGGGTGAGCTGACACTGCCCATCCTCGCTCTGTGCAGGCTGTTCCCCAGGACCATGCTGAATGTGTTGCTGCTGTGCTGCGGGCTGCTGCAGGGGATCCAGGCTGTCCTCAGTGCTGACCTCAGCTGCAGCCACCTGCAGAAGGTGGGGGCGGGGCTGGAGGGGGCGGACAGAGCCCGTTATTCCAGCCTGCTGCGGAAGGTCAAGAACGAGGTGTCTGCAGAGCCAGAAGGTGAGTTCTGGGGGCCACCCCACACGCTTCTGCTGCCCTCCATCCATCACTTGATAGCATGCCCAGGACCTCAAAATCAAAGTGGGGACACAAGACCCAGAGTTAGATGCAGAGGATCCCCTTAAGGCAGTGAAACTTCTTATCCTGCTGGTTAGTGAGAATGCCTTGGAATCCTGAAGGAATAGGGGGGTGTTATTTTCTGGGCACACATGCCCAAGGGAAGCAGAATCAGAGCAGACAGACTCCACCCAGCAGCCCACCTTGTGCATTTTCCCTGTATCCTGCAGGAGCTCTCCCCAGGCTGGAGCAGATGGCCCTGAAGGTCCAAGAAGCCAGCAGTGACCTCGTGCAGAAAGGCAGCATATCAGAACCACAGGTAATGCCCCCTGAGCCTTCCTACAGACACCCCAGCGAGCAGGAACAGCCTCCTCTGTGCTCTGGGGACAGTTTGGAACATGGTGCTGCCTAGGAAGGGAGACAACCAGGGCTGAGACAAACTGAGCCTGCCCAGAACTACAAGGAGCTCCAGCACTCAAAGGAGGGTGGTCCAAGCCTGTGCTCCTGTAATCCATTGAATTAACTTCAAATGCAGTCCAGAAAGGCTCTGCAGAGCAGGAGCTCATCAGGCAGTGCTGTGTCTTGCCTGGCTTAGCCCCCAGTGCTTCTGTTGGGGCAAAGGGCTTAGCAATCTTCATGGAAGTTGAGGCAGAATAGCCTCAAGAGTGCAGAAAGGCCTTGAGACATGGTGGACTAGGCAGTGACACCCACAGAGGTCTCAGTGGTGATGTCCGACAAACCAAGCCCAGAGCTAAGCATGACAGCTCTCTGACAGTGGCTGCAGCAGCCAGTCCCAGGCAGGTTCTTTATTGCTGCCACACTGCTCCAGCATCAAGTCTTTCCCTGCTCTTCCTCCTGTCTCTCCAGCAGGCTTCATCCACAGAACTGCAAGCTGCAGGCCGTGAGGAGCGCTCACCCCGCCGCTGCGTCCGGCTCCTGGAGTCCTGCCTCGGGCAGCAGGTGCCCTGCTGTGACCCCTGTGCCACCTGCTACTGCCGCTTCTTCAATGCTTTTTGCTACTGCAGGAAAATCAGCTCCAGCGTCCCCTGTGGCAAGAACTAGGACCCTCACCCCGGGGCTACTGGCTCCTTGCCCACCTGTGCCACCTCCTCCTCTGCAGCTCTAATAAACCACCTGTTAGCAAAAGCCTTTGCCAAATTGGCATAGTTCAATATGTCCACTGGGGATCTTGGAGGAGAGGGTGAGCAGCAAGATGAGGGTACCCGCACCCAGATGGGCACCACAGCTGCATGGCCAAGAGTGCAGGGGACCTCCATGTCAAAAAGAGGGAGTTTTATTCAGAGCAGCTCCTGCAGAGGCCCTTCCTGGTTGGATGTATGGTCCCTCAGCAGGAGTGGTGGCTCAGGAGGTGACGTTTGGGCTGTGCTGGGAGTTTTGCTTCTTCTAGAATCATACTTTGGTTTGGTTTGGAAGGGACCTTTAAAGGCCATCTAGTCCATCCCCTCTGCAGCTGAGTGGGTTGGTCAGAGCCTTGACCTGGAATGGTTCAGGAATGGGGCATCTACCACAACTCTGAGTAACCTGGGCCAGTGCTTCCTCACCCTGCCATAATCAGTCATGGTGGTCCAAGGTGCTTTACACCCAAGGAACCTGTCAACCCCAGTGAGCAAGGGGGTACCTGCAGTATGGATGCAGCCAGCACAGATCACTACTTCTACCATGACTAACCCACTCAGGGGGTAAAACATGTCTGTGGAGGCACAGAAGTGGTGTACCTCAGGGGTCTGCACTGGGACCAATACCATTTATTTATCTCCGTCAATGACATGGACAGCAGGATCAAGTGTACCATCAGCAGGTGTGCAGATGACACCTGGCTGAATGCTGCAGCTGACACTTCTGAGGGATGGAACACATCCAGAGGGACCTGGGCAAGATCGAGAAATGGGATTGTGTAAACCTCACAAGCTTCAACGAGGTAACCCCAGGTATCAGTCTAGGCTGTGGATGAAGGGCTGGAGAGCAGCCCTGAAGAGAAGGGCTGTGGATGAAGGGCTGGAGAGCAGCCCTGAAGGGAAGGGCTGTGGATGAAGGGCTGGAGAGCAGCCCTGAAGGGAAGGGCTGTGGATGAAGGGCTGGAGAGCAGCCCTGAAGGGAAGGGCTGTGGATGAAGGGCTGGAGAGCAGCCCTGAAGGGAAGGGCTGTCTGGCAGTGCAANGAGCAGCCCTGAAGGGAAGGGCTGTGGATGAAGGGCTGGAGAGCAGCCCTGAAGGGAAGGGCTGTGGATGAAGGGCTGGAGAGCAGCCCTGAAGGGAAGGGCTGTGGATGAAGGGCTGGAGAGCAGCCCTGAAGGGAAGGGCTGTGGATGAAGGGCTGGAGAGCAGCCCTGAAGGGAAGGGCTGTGGATGAAGGGCTGGAGAGCAGCCCTGAAGGGAAGGGCTGTGGATGAAGGGCTGGAGAGCAGCCCTGAAGGGAAGGGCTGTGGATGAAGGGCTGGAGAGCAGCCCTGAAGGGAAGGGCTGTGGATGAAGGGCTGGAGAGCAGCCCTGAAGGGAAGGGCTGTGGATGAAGGGCTGGAGAGCAGCCCTGAAGGGAAGGGCTGTGGATGAAGGGCTGGAGAGCAGCCCTGAAGGGAAGGGCTTGCTGGCAGTGCAAAGCTGGAGATGAGCCAGCACCAAGTGCTGCCAGCCCAGCCCTAGCCATGCCCTGGGCAGCAGGGGCAGGGAAGGGATTCTGCCCCTCTGCTGACACCCCTCCTGCAGTGCTGGATTACCTCTAGAGTCCTCAGCACAGACACGGACCTGTTGGAGCAGGACCAGAGAAGGCCACAGCAATGCTGGAAGGACTCTGCTGTGAGGCCAGGCTGGGAGAGTTGGGGGTGTTCAGCCTGAAGAAGGCTTCAGGGACACCTTCTGGCCTTGCAGTGCTGAAAGGGACTCCACGAAGTCTGGGGACAGACTTTTGAGCAAGTCCTGTTGTGCCAGGCCAAAGAGTGACGGTTTGAACTGCAAGAGGGAGATGGAGAGTGGAGAGAAGGGAGAAATGTTTGGCACTGAGGGTGGGGAGAGCCTGGCTCAGGTTGCCCAGAGAGGTGGGAGCTGCCCCATGGCTGGCACCACTGCAAGTGAGGCTGTTTGTGGCTGTGAGCAAGCTGTTGTAGTTGCAAACGTTCCTGCTGAGTGCAGGGAGGTTGGATTGGAAGAGTTTTAAGGGTCCCTTACCACAGAAACCATTCTGTGATTCTATGGAGATAGAAACTCATAGTACAGTATGGGTTGGAAGAGACTTCCAAAGGTCATCTACTCCAACCCCCTGCCATGGGCAGGGACACCTCTCAACAAGACTTAGCTGCTCAAGGTCTCATCCAGCCTGGCCCTGAACATCTCCAGGCAGGAGGCAGCCACAACCTCTCTGGGCAGCCTGGGCCAGAGTCTCAGCACCCTCACAGTGAAGAACTCCTTCCTCAGCTCCACTCTAACCCTGCTCTGCCCCACTCCAAACCATTCCCCCTTGGCCTGGCTCCAGACACCCTCAGCAAAAGTCTCTCTGTAGCCTTCCTGCAGGATCCCTTCAGGCACTGGCAGGCAGCTCNTGCAGGATCCCTTCAGGCACTGGGAGGCAGCTCTGAGGTCCCCCTGGAGCCTTCTCCTCTCCAGACTGCACACCCCCAGCTCCCTCAGCCTGTGCTCACAGCAGAGCTGCTCCAGCCCTGGGGTCACCTTTGTGGCCTCCTCTAGCCTCACTCCATCATCTCAGTGTCCTCCTTGTGCTGGGGACAGCAGAGTTGGAGGCAAGGTCTGAGCAGACATCAGGACCGAGGGAAACTTTCGGCTGCTCTGCGGTGAAGGCAAGAGGCACGAGGCCGCTACGCTCCCCCGCGTGCCCCTCAGCCCCCGCTCCGCCACGCCCTCGGCGCTCCCGCAATGGCCGCTGGGAAGGGGCGGGCAGGCCTGCGCGCGCGTCACGTGAGGCATCTCGTCACGTGAGGGCTGATCCCTTCGCCGCCGCCGCTGCCGCCGCCATGTCGTCTTTCCCCGAGCTCTACTTTAACGTCGATAACGGCTACCTGGAAGGCTTGGTACGCGGTTTTAAAGCTGGGGTGCTCCGGCAAGGGGACTACGTCAACCTGGTGCAATGCGAGAGTCTGGAGGGTGAGTGGTGGTGGTAAGCTCCGGAAGAGGGCGGGAACACACCCTACTCCACCCCCCTCCCCCCAATCATCCTTCGCAGTGAGGGAAGGGCCTAAGAGGGGAGCTCGGCTGGGAGGAGGATAAAGGGCTGATGGGGAGGCGAGGGACTGCGCGACAGCGGGGAAGAGAGCCGTCGGCAGCTCTATCCCCTCTTCGTGCCTTGGCGCTTGGGCCTCCTCTCCCTCCGGCTGCTTCCTCCGAGCTCAACTGACTCAGTTTCCCGTGTGATGGCAGCGGCCGATGCGGCGGTTTAGGGAAGCTGAACTCTTAGTGTTTTCCTGAATTGGCCTTGTAGCTGCGGTACGTGTCTAGCGATGTTGGGAGTCAGGCGGGTTGTACAGGCTGTGCTGATGAGCCTTGAGTTCTGCTTTCGCTTCCGAAATGGCAGGCAGCTCAGGAAGCCTTTTTAAGGCCAGAAGTGAGATTGCTGGGGTAAAACAGTCCCTGACACCCATGATCAGCCTTTGAGGAGGTCAGGTCGTCTAGGAGAGCACTTGCTGTTACTGAAGCATTGCTAGTGGGAAAAATCCCGTGCAGCTCTTCATAAGTGCCCTGCTGAGTTGCATATTGCCTGTAATCCTGAGTTTTCTTCATCTTGGTTTCCGGCCATTGCGTTTTTTCCTTGATCAACGTCTCTAAACCTAGAGAGCTGGGATGGTTTTTGCTCTTGTCATGCTCATCATCTTGACTAGTCAGTGCTAAACTTTCCTGTGTCAGTGACTGGTGTCCAGAACCTGGATCACAGCTCACAGCAACCCAAACCAGGTCTCTATGGAAACAGGGTACAAACATGTCCAGAGATATTGACTATTTTGCTCACTGGGGCTGTAATTATTTTGTCATTCTTCTGTCAGTTTTAACCAGGTGATCATTGATGAGCAATTGAAATTCATATTGACTATCTAGAGGGAACCTTGAGCAGCTGAACCCTAGATGCAAGTTAGCTAGAGCTGCTCCCTCAAATGTTTAAACAAGGGGATGGGAACAGAGTGCTGTGATGTGCCTTGGCCTCTGCTTTAATAATACCCAGCGTGATTTTACTTCAGCAGAAGCCCCTTTTGAACTGTGCTTTCTTACAGCTCTTTACTTGCAGCAGTGTTTGATGTTCTTGCTGTGGAGCCTAAGGCCTGGAAGAGGGCAGTGAGAGGTATTCATGAGGATGCTGGAACACTGCAACAGGTTGCCCAGGGAGGTGGTCGAGGCCCCATCCCTTGAGATATTCAGTATGAGGTTTGACAGGGCTCTGGGGATCCTCATCTAGTTGAGGATACCCCTGCTGACTGCAGAGGACATTGGACCAGGTGACCTTTGGAGGTCTCTCCCAACCCAGACCATTTTGTTCCTGCTTTCTTGCTACTCAGAATTCGCAGCATGCCCTAAACTGTCACTTTATCACCTTCACTGCAGATTACAATGTAGACCTTCTGTGCTAGTACCTTCTCATTTTTCTCCCTTCTTTGACTCTGAACTGAGTTGTGTAAACTTGGCTTTCCCTTGTGTTTTCTGTGTTTGGAATGAGTCAGTTTGGAGTTGCCCTGTGTTTGTTTTGGTATCGTTACTGTTCTATTCCTGACAGCTCTCTGGTGGTAGTGCTTGGTGTACTCATTGTCAAACTTCATTCAGAACCTGAAGGCTGTTCCAAGCTCACTGCCAATCTCACAGGACATAACAGGATGGTAGAGGTTGGAAGTGACCTCTGGAGAACTTCCAGCCCAGCCCCCCTACCAGAGCAGGACCATAGAATCCAGCACAGGTAGCACAGGTTGCACATCCAGGAACACATCCAGACAGGGATGAAAAGTCTCCAGAGGAGGAGACTCTACAACATCTCTGGGCAACCTGTGCCTGGGCTCTGGGGCCCTTGCAGTCAAGAAGTTCTTCCTCCTGTTGAGGTGGAACTTCCTGTGCTGCAGTTTCCATCCATTGCCCTTATCCTGTGCCAGGGCACAAGTGTGCAGAGGCTGTTCCTCCCTTCCTGACCCCCAACCCTCAGCTATTGACAGACATTGCTCAGATCCCCTCTCATCCTTCTCCTCTCCACACTAAGCAGCTCCAGGGCTCTCAGCCTCTCCTCACCAGGCAGTGCTGCAGCCCCTTCAGCATCCTTATAGCCCTCTCTTGGACTCCCTCAAGCAGAATCTCATTTCTCCTCCACTTGGCTTTCTGTGCCCCTGTGTAGTATGCTGTTGTGGAGGGATTTTCCTTCAAAGGAACCTTGCTCCTGTTCACTGATACTGATCTGTGGTCTGTTTCTTTTCTCTGTTCCTTTGATTCTGATTTTTCTAATTCAGTGCCTGTTTTCTGTGCTCTACAGACTCTTTAATGTGCTCTCCCAGATGCTCACCTGCACTAAATCCAGGCAGTAACAATTTCATAGCAACCAAAATAAGTACTCAGGCATAAAATACTCACAGATTTTTCACCACTGATGCTGTTTTGCCTTTGCTGCTGGCTCCTGCATGTCAACCTGGCTCTGAGGCTAACTCCAGTCCTGGAGTCGATCACCTTGGCCAGGGAGAAATCCCAAAGGACCAAGGCTGTTCTGAGGCTGGCCTTGGCTACTCACTGGTATTGACAATGCTTTCAGGGTGTTGTGCTTCCAGATCTGAACTGCTGCTTCCCCACCTGTGCTTGGATTGGTCTGGAAGCATGGAGCTTCAGGACTTGTGCTGACAGCTTAGTGCTGCTGGCAGAAGGAGATCATGCTCTTGTGTGTGCATCCTCTGTAATTTCTTCTTGTCTCACCACACACAAAAACAGTTCAAGCTCTTGCTTGAGTCCAAAAGAGAACCAAAGAGGATCTCTGGAGATGGCTTTAAGGAGCTGGAAAACGTGACTGGAATTGAGGGAAGGAAATGAAAACTGTTTTGGCTTAACCTTTCCCATGAAACTCTCAGCAATAATGTGTTCAGTCCTTTCTTTCAGTTCCAAAAGTCATGGTGATGTGGTTGAACTGCAGCCAGAGGTCCTGGTGTGCTGTCCACCTGTGCTGGATATCTTTTGGGCCCCACTTGGCTCTTGCTGTCCCCAGTTCCTCCTGCTGACACAAGGTGTCAGTGAAGGCCTTGGAGCTGCTTCCCTCTGCTTCGGTGTTGTGAACATTGCTCTGTTCAAGAGTGGAGTCTCTCTGGGATAACCAGACTTAATAGTTGCTCAGATTTCTGCTGTCAGAAGGCTGGTGACCTGTCTCCAGCTCCTGAAAGCTGTTAGAGGCAGACTGTTAGAGGTCTGTTATCATCATAAGGGTCTCTAAGAAAGCTGGGGACAGGCTTTTGAGCAGGGTCTGTTGTGCTAGGCCAGGGGGTAATGGTTTGAACTGAATGAGGGAGATTCAGACTGGAGAAATGTTTGACAGGAGGTTGGGAAGAGCCTGACCCAGGCTACCCAGAGAGGTGGGTGCTGCCAAGTGGCTGGAACCATTCCAGGTCAGGTTGTCTGAGGTTGTGAGCAACCTCCTCTAGTTGTAGATGACTCTGCTGACTACAGGGGAGGTTGGGTAGGTGGCCTTGCAAGGTCCCTACCAACTCAACCCAGTCTGGGATTCTGTGATCTCTGGAGAGCAAAATGCTGAATGCGCAGGTGGGCAGAGAATGCTGCTTTTGAGAAGCAGAGTTCATTGTGGGACAGGAGATTATCAGCAGGCATTGCTGTTGGTCTGCAGTGCTCTACACTTTTAAAAGTTCATGGAGAGTGCACAAATCATCTTTAGAAACAGGAACTTCTTTACCTCCAAGGCAGTGTTCACAAACCTTTTCTTGCTAATATTCCTCTTGATTCCACAGCCACAGTGTAGGAAACAAATCTATTTATGACCTGCCAGTGTTAAAGAGGTGGTTGACATGGTGGCTGCTGGTGCCTCTTCATATGCAGTTGGATCAGCTGAGGACCTGCATGTTTGTGATGTGGGCATGGAGGGATGAGGTCTGTCCTGTCTTCAGCTCAAGCCTGCCTGTGCAAGTAGTCTCATGACCTCTCAAGAGTTTATTGTGTTTTATTTGTGTATATCAGCCTGCAGTTATCAGTCCAATATGGCCTTGTGCTCTGACAGCTCTTTGTTT
Organism: Eubucco bourcierii; assembly: GCA_013396675.1. Classification (NCBI taxonomy): domain Eukaryota; kingdom Metazoa; phylum Chordata; class Aves; order Piciformes; family Ramphastidae; genus Eubucco; species Eubucco bourcierii. Next base: position 140,213 of record VWZE01007623.1, on the reverse strand, counting down.
CTCTGCCTTTCAGGGTGGTGGTGGTGCGTCCCATCAGCTTGAGGAAGAGGAGAGTAGACCCAAGATGTGTATGGGAGGCAAAGGGTGGCTAGGAGAAGAAAATAAACTTGCTTCTGTTAGAAAGAAAGGATTTCTAAGGCTGCACTTCTCTTTCACCTCCTCAGTTTGGTTCACAGGCTTCCCTTTCTAGGTGAAATCAACAATGAAGTCAGGGAGTTTGAAGCAAGTAGGTGCCACTTGTCCTAGGCTGCCTGGTGGAGGGCATGGTGGTCTGCCCCTGTGGCATTCTCACATGTGCCACAGTCCTGTTCTTTGTCAGATTCACATCTGCAACAACGCATAGTGAGCACTGAGCTCTTGATACAGGCCTGAATGGTGTGGAATAAAGACTGGGCAGATTGGGTGAATGAGTCCTGAGGAGCATTTCCAGGGTTGCTTTGTGTGACCTTTGCTGCCTAGAAGGAGAGTGCTGCTTTCAGGCAGTCTGAGGATTGAATTGCTCAAGCCTTGCTGTCGAAAATGCCTCTAAGGAGTGTTGAGACACCCAGTTCCTTCCTGCTCCCTCCTCTTCCCTTTCTCCACACAGAGGACAGGGGATGAGCTGCTGTGGACTGAAGTGTCTGTGTCTTCCCATTGGCTTCACCACAGGAGAACTAGACTCATTGCAGCAAAGAGCTGTGGGCTTTTGGCCCAACAGATCACAGAATCTGAATTCTTACAGCTGGAAAAGGCCTCCAGGATCCTAGAGTCCAGCCATGAACCAAATAGCACTGTGGCCATTAAATGAAGACAAGATCTTGTGGAGCATGTCCTCTGTGCACCATCCACCGAGTGCAATCTGCTTTTGTTTTCATTGTCACAGGGATGTTGTTTTTTCCTCCCCCAGAGGCCTCCTTTGCTTTCTGGTGTTACAGAGTGTTCTCTGTATTTTTTTGCTGAGAGGAGAGTGGGGGAGGCTGTGCTGCAGTCTTTACTGCTCTCTTATCACTGTGACCCTGGAGTTTGGGACCCAAAAGGCTGGAGCTGGGCTTCTCATTCATCTTAACTACATGGGCGCTGTGTCCTCTCTCGTGTAGAGAAGTTGCATTGCTCCCAAGGCTACAGACTACCTCTGAGAGTGCTGCTGGCACCTTAGTCGATGGTGGAGAACACTGTGAGCTATATGTGCCCTCTTGGGTTTGGGAGGAATGGGATTGATCCTTTCCTGTGCAACCAGGTCCTGCTCTGGGGTCGCAACAACACCAGAAATGCTTCATCCTTGAGGCAGAGTATCTGGAAACTGCCTGGCAGTAAAGGACCTGGGAGTGTTGTTTGACAGAGGCTGAAGATGAGCCAGGGTGTGCCCAGGAGGCCAAGGCGGCTACCAGCGTCCTGGCTTGGATCAGCAGTAGTGTGGCCAGCAGGAGCAGGGCAGGAATTGTCTCCCTGTACTGGACACTGGTGAGGCCACACCTCAAATCCTAGGCTCAGTTTTGGACTCCTCACTCCAAGGAGGACATTGAGGAGCTGGAGCCAGGTCCAGAGAAGGGCAACAAAACTGGGGAAAGATCTGGAGAACAAATCTTGTAAAGAGCAGCTGGGGGAACTGGGTTTGTTCAGCCTGGAACTGGTGGGATGGTTTCTTCTCCCAAGGAACAAGGGACAGGACAAGAGGAAATGGCCTCAAGGTGCTCCAGGGGAGGTTTAGGTTGGACATGAAGAACAATTTCTTCCTCAAAAGATGGAAGCTCTGGCCCAGGCTGCCGAGGGCAGCGGTGGAGTTCCTGTCCCTGGAGGGGTTTCGAGAGACTGTAGGTGTGATGTGGTGGTGCCCTGGCAGTAGTAGGTTTGCAACTTTCTTCCAGCCTTAACAATTCTGTAATACCTTTGTACAGCCCAGCAAGGAATGGTGCTGAAGTCAGAGGGCTGGAGCATCTCTCCTGTGGAGACAGACTGAGAGAGTTGGGGCTGTTCAGTCTGGAGAAGGCTCCGAGGAGACCTTGTTGTGGCCTTCCAGTGTCTGAAGGGGGCTGCAGGAAAGCTGGGGAGGGACTTTGTGTGTCAGGTAGTGATAGGACTGGGGCAAGAGTGTGGCCAGCAGGAGCATGGTAGGGACTTTGGAGGAGCACAGTGATGATGCCCTCTGTCTTCTGATGCCTTAGAGGCCTTTGTGAAGAGCTAACCCTTGCTGGGGCTGTGAGGGACATGTGACCCTGTCCTCCCAGGAGCTTTCAGTGGTCAGATGTGTGGCAGCAGTGAGACCTGGGGAGGGTACAGACCATTGCTGTCCTGTGGCTGCTCGGGCAGCAACACAGACACAGCCAAAATGCTGTCCTGCTAATCCTGGGGTTTTGTCCTGCAGTGTCACCAGCGAGTATGGCTGGTGAATGGGCTGTGCTGTCACAACAGGCCCAAGGAAAACATTATTCATTGGAAGAAAGGTGGCACTTCCATGGCTTTCTAAATCATGGTAGCAAACAAACACTGCGGTCTCTGGCTTCCTGCAGGGTTCAGCAGAGGCTCTTTGCTGTTTGTTCTGGCCTCCTTTAGCGGGCAGGCAGATGCTTCATGGCTTCTCCCAGCTAAACTTCAAGCAGCAGCTGAGGTCATCATCTCAGCACTGGTGCAGCTTCAGCCCTTGTTTGGGTCTTGCCCCTCATCAGGAGGTGTTTGGGTTTCCTGGCAGGTAGGAACTCTGGGCAGCCTGGCAGTGCTCTGGGGTTGTTTTTCCTCTGCTGGCAGCTCCTGCAGCGTGAGGCTGCTTCCTGCCCTCTTCCTCTGCTTTGGAGTGACTTTTTTTTTTTTTTTTTTTTTTTCCTTTTTTCGGGACA
>VWZE01007623.1:118675-137391 GCA_013396675.1 Eubucco bourcierii | reverse complement strand
TTTTTTTTTTTTTTTTTTTTTTTTTCCCTCTCTCAGAGCACTGCTCTAGGGGCTGGCTTGATGTCCTCTTAGTTTACTGCACCTCTGAGGTCACAGCCCTGTCTGTGTGCTTCTAGAGGAGGTAAAAGTGGAGCTGTAGGGGTGAAGCTTGCTGGAGAGGCAGCAGCAGAAGAGGGGTTACCTCACTTTTTGGAGAGATCAGGAGAGGGCCCTTTAGTTGGTGGGCTCCTAAGGAGGCAAGACTTACCCTTTCTGGGTTTAAAACTCTGAGGGAGGTGGGTTCAACCCTGGGAATAGCTGGGCTAGAAGCACAGTCTGCTGTTTGGTGCTGAGGGCATTGCAAACACAGAGTTGAAGGGGTGGAGGTGAGACGCTGATGGCAGAAGGGGCCAGAATTGTGTGAGGTGGCATCTTGCTACTAGGGGTGTGCAACCACAGGAAAGGTCTTTCTTACATTCTGCAGGGAATAACGGGTCTCTGGGTGCTGCTTGGGTGAGGTTTTAAGAGAAGCACTTTGAGGAGTGGCTACAAGCAGCCTAAACGGCAGCAAGTCAAGCGGTAAGGACTGCAGCCTGACTACAGCCTTCCAGGGGGAGTCGTGGATGATGGGGCTGAGCTGCTGCCTTATCCCTCAGCTGCTTTGCTGCCTCGGGCCTGGGAGATGGCAAAGTAGGCTTTGATGTTTGTATCTGCAGCCGTGGCCCCGGGCTGTTTGGAGCCAGACGCTGGGGTTACGGCAGCTAATCGCTTGAGAGGGCCAGCTCGGCTCAGAAGCTGTCACCGCTAATTCCAGCAGGCACCCGGAGACAGATCAGCCCTTGCCTGGAAGTGCGTGAGCCCTTAACTTGATTCCTAGCTCTGCAATGCAGTTACGGGAGGACGCTGAAAGAAAAAGGGGTGGAAGTGTGAGCTTCTGGGCCCCTGGGTCAGTCTGTCTGAGTAGGGCTTACAGGGCAGGCTTTGATCACTGACAGATGGCTGAAAGGCTGAGTAATCAGCCCTGTTTCCTGGGCTGCGTCCCCAGCAGTGTGGGCAGCAGGGGCAGAGAGGGGATTCTGCCCCTCTGCTGTGCTCTGTTGAGACCCTTCCTGCAGTGCTGGGGCTCTGGAGTCCTCAGCACTGCACAGAGAGGGACCTGCTGGAGCAGGAGCTGGAGGAGGCCACAGCAGTGCTGGCAGGGCTGGAAACCCTGCGCTCTGAGGCCAGGCTGAGAACTGGGCTTGCTCAGCCTGTAGAAGAGAAGGCTCCAGGAAGACCTCCTAGAAGCCTTCCAGTATCTGAAGGGGACCTACAGGGGAGCTGGGGTGGGAGTTTTTACAAAGGCATGGAGTGACAGGACAAGGAGTAAGGGCTTCAAATGAGAAGAAACTGGACTTAGATGAGACATTAGATGGAAATTCTTGCCCATGAGGGTGGTGAGGCACTGGCACAGGTTGCCCAGAGAAGTTGTGGTTGCTCCAACCCTGAAGGCGTTCAAAGCCAGGTCAGATGGGACCTTGAACAACATGATCTAAGAGGAGGTGTCCCTGCCCATGGCAGGAGGGTTGGAACTAGATGACCTTTAAGATCCCTTCCAACCCAAACTAGTCTCTAGTTCTAATGACTTGATTCCTCATTATGACCAAGGAATCATAGAATGGTAAGGTTGGAAGGGACCTCAAGGATCATCTAGTTCCAACCCCCTGCCATAGGCAGGGACACCTCCCACTAGTACAGCTCACTCAAGGCCTCATCCAACCTGGCCTTGAACACCTCCAGGGAGGGAGCAGCCACAACCTCCCTGGGCAACCTGTGCCAGTGCCTCACCACCCTCACTGGTAAGAACCTCCTCCTAACATCCAGTTTAAATCTCCTCTCTGCCAGTTTAAACCCATTGTCCCTTGTACCTTGTAAATAGTCCCTCCCCAGCCTTCCTGTAGGACCCCTTCAGATACTGGAAGGCTACTAGGAGGTCTCCTGGAACCCTTCTCTTCTCCAGGCTGCAGAGCCCCAACTCTCTCAGTCTGTCCTCATAGCAGAACTGCTGCAGCCCTCTGAGCATCTTCGTGGCCTCCTCTGGACCCACTCCAACACTTCCATGTCCTTCCTGTGCTGAGGGCTCCAGAACTGCACACAGTACTCCAGGTGGGGTCTGACAAGAGCAGAGTAAAAGGAAACTTGAAGGAGATGATGATATTGTTACTGTGGATCTGAAACCCCGCAAGAAAATGCCATCTGAAGTGTTGAGGTGTGATGTTAAGCTTTGGTTGTGTTTATATCTCATGATTATCTTCAGTAAAACTGGAAGGCCTGATCTGAGAGTTGAAAGGAGGTGACCTGCAAGTCCATGGTGTGGTCATCTCCACTGCTCCCTGACTTGAACACTCAACAGAAGAAAATCTGTTGTTCTGACAAGTTCTTGAGTGCTTGCTTGAGGTAGGTTTCTGGGAGCCGTGGCCTAACCATAACTTGCTAGCTTTTGCAGGGGAGGACAGAGAATAAAAGTGCTGTGGTAATCCTAGTGCTCCCTGGCCAAATACTGGCTCCCTCTGCTTCTTTCAATGCATGGAGTGTTTGGGAGAATGCCAACCTGGGCAAACCCACCTGCTAGAAGCAGGTGCTGGGTTGAGACCTTGGGTTGCTACTGTTAGCTCATGTGGAGCTTCTGGGCTCTGGATGTATGTCTCTCCTCTTCAGTAGGAAGGTGGGACAGAGACCCATCAGGTCTCTCCTCTTCAGCAGGAAGGTGGGACAGAGACCCATCAGGTCTCTCCTCTTCAGCAGGAAGGTGGGACAGAGACCCATCAGGTCTCTCCTCTTCAGCAGGAAGGTGGGACAGAGACCCATCAGGTCTCTCCTCTTCAGCAGGAAGGTGGGACAGAGACCCATCAGGTCTCTCCTCTTCAGCAGGAAGGTGGGACAGAGACCCATCAGGTCTCTCCTCTTCAGCAGGAAGGTGGGACAGAGACCCATCAGGTCTCTCCTCTTCAGCAGGAAGGTGGGACAGAGACCCATCAGGTCTCTCCTCTTCAGCAGGAAGGTGGGACAGAGACCCATCAGGTCTCTCCTCTTCAGCAGGAAGGTGGGACAGAGACCCATCAGGTCTCTCCTCTTCAGCAGGAAGGTGGGACAGAGGCTCAGCCCAAGACTCTCAGGCAGCCTCTCATCACCCTGCAGTGTGTGGGATCTCTGGCGGCCGCCCCTGCTGAGGTTGCTGCCAGAGGACAGCTCCAGGTCGGCCTGAACTTGAGTTAGGAAATAGGGACTTGAACTTTTGGAGAGCTTGGGGCTTGCTCAGCAGTGGATCCACTTACTAGTCACAGTGCTACTGGGACAGCTCTGCTGGCAGGGGATTCGTGAAACCACGGGATTAGTCCTTCCACGCTGAGAAGCTGACATGGGAATAGTCCTGCTAAAGACTCCCAAAGGCCCTTGTCCCAGGCTGGGTGACTGGCCTGGTGGCTGCAGGAGGACAGGCTCCTGTAAAGCACTGGTACACCATGGGATGTCTTGAGTCAGGGCTTAGAAATCCAGTCCAAGGTTTTGGAAATACGTCCTGTTCTGCCTGCTTGGCTGCTGAGAGGATCAGAAGAGTGCAGTGCCTGCAGTTTGTGGCTGGCCTTGCCTGTGGAAGCCAATTCCAAGTGTTATATAAACATGGCCCTTATTCCAGTTTCAACACCACGATGTGCTGGCTCTTGTGCTGCAGAGCTGGGAGGGGGCAGCTTCCTCGAGCAGGACAAAATGATCTAGCCAAGGAGCTCATGGGAGCTTGCTCAGGGAAAGGCTGCAAACCATAGTGTGGAGTTGTGTGACCTCTGACCTTCTGGAAGGGGGTGGAACAGCAAACTCTACTTTTTAATATCACTCTAGCATCAAGTGTCCTGAGAATGAGGAGGCTTCTTGCAACCTCAAAACTATGAGCGGAGTTGCAGGTAAGGTCAACAGCATCACAGAATCATAGAATGGCTTGGGTTGAAAGGGACCTTAGAGATCTTACAGGCAGGGACACCTCTCAACTAGACTTGGTTGCTCAAGGCCTCATAAAACATCCTTGAACACCTCCAGGGAGGGGGCATCCACAGCCTGCCCAGACAACCCGTTATACAGTCTCACCACTCTCATACTAAAGAACAACTTCCTAAGTTCCAGTCTAACCCTGCTCTCCTGCAGCTCCAAACCATTCCCCCTCTAGACACCCTCAGGAAGTCTTTCTGCAGCCTTCCTGTAGGATCCCCTCAGCTACTGGAAGGCAACTAAGGTCGTCCCAGAGCCTTCTCCAGGCTGAACACCTCCAGCTCCCTCAACCTGTCCTTACAGCAGAGGTGCTCAAACCTCCTGGCTTGGATCAGCAATAGTGTGACAAGCAGGACCAGGGAAGTGGTTGTCCTCTTGTACTCAGCACTGGTGAGGCTGCACATTGAGTACTGGATTCAATTTTGGGGCCATCACTACAAGAAGAACATTGAGATGCTGTGCTGAGTGGGACCAGTATAGGGTACCGAAGCTGGGGAAGTGTCTGGAGAGCAGGGCTGACCAGGGAGGAGCAGCTGAGGGAGCTGGGGACAGTTGAGTCTGGAGAAGAGGAAGCTGAGGGGAGACCTCATTGCTCTCTGCAGCTCCCTCAAAGGAGGCTGCAGCCAGGTTGGGGTGGGCTCTCCTCTTGTCACGTGGAGCAAATAGCCTCAAGTTGCACCAGGGGAGGTTTGGGTTGGACACAAAGGACAATTTCTTCCTCAAAACAAGGAAGTCCTGTCCCAGGCTGCCCAGGGCAGTGGTGGAGTCCCCATCTGTGGAGGGGTTTCAGAGCTGTGTAGATGTGGTGCTGAGGGATGTGGTTTAGTGGTGCCCTGGCACTGCTGAGTTAAAGATTCAGCTCAGAGGTCTTTTCCAACCAAAACAATGCTGTGGTTTTTATTCTCTGATCTCTCCTTTCCTTTTCAGACTTGAAACTGCACCTCCAGAGCACAGACTATGGGAACTTCCTGGCCAATGAAGCCTCTCCACTCACTGTCTCAGTCATAGATGACAAACTGAAGGAGAAGATGGTGGTGGAGTTCCGTCACATGAGGAACCATGCCTATGAGCCCCTAGCCAGCTTCCTGGATTTCATCACGTGAGTGCCACCTCTTTGTGGGCACCATTTGAAACACTGATGTTCTTCCAGACTTGAGGGCACTCAGCTTTCCACACTCAGCACTCAGTTGTTTTCTGCAGCTTCTCGAATGAAGCTGGTGGAACCTGAAGGTCTCAAACCAGCAGCATGGTGTCACCCTATGATTAAAGGCTGCTGCTCCCAGGCTGTGGATGCTTTGTTGGCACAACTGCTTAGCTACCTTCCAGTCTCCATTCAAGGTGTCATTTACTCTTGTCCCTTGTGTTAGACATTACTGGGTTCAAGGTGTGATCCATGTGTCTGCCTGACAACTGTTCCCTGCCCACTCAGACCTCCCAAGGTCCATCAGCCTTTGTCAGGGCTGCTCTTATCTTGCCATCCCAACCCCAGAGGCTCTAGCTCTTCCTCTGACCCAATCAGGGAATGAAGCTGGCCAAAAGCTGAAGAACTCTTTCTTTCTTTTTTTTTTTTTTAATTATCATCTTCTGGGGATTAATCTTGGATTTGTTTTTCTCAGCCAGCTCAGTGGGATCAACAAATGGCAGCAGCAGGAGAAGGGAGGCCCCAGGATGTGCAGCAGGGAGAGATGTGGCTGCAGTAGCATCAGTGCGTGGGGATGTGTGTGTGTGATTCCACAGCAGGACCACTGATGGGAAAAGCCTGAAATACCACAAGTAGCTTCTCCTAGAGATTGGCACAACCTTCTGCTTCCCTGTTTTAGTCAAGAGGAAGATTAAGTTGCCAGCCAAGATGAGCTAAATGGTGCAAGTTTGCATCCAAAACATGGAAGTGAAATTGTTGTCTTCTTTTTCCTTGCCTTAGCCTGTGTTCAGACTGCACAGTCAGTGGCCCTCTCTTACCAGTAAGGAGATGCCTCCTGGGATTTCTGGCTTAGAACATGACTGTAGGTTACATCTCTGGGGAGAAGGTTGTGGGAGTGTCACGTTAATCACTGGTGAGCTACTCTGTCTCACACCTCTTTAAAGACAGGAGTCTGGGCAGGACACAGGAGTAACTTGCAGACTTTATCACTTTGCTATTCCTTGACTGTCCTGCTTTGAATATCAGTCTGTAGAAAAGATGAACTGAAAGGCCTCAGGCCATGCCTACCCTCACTGCACACCACGTGACTTGGTAGGAAGGCTGTGAGTAGCTGTGGGGATCCAGTTTCTTGTTCACATCAGTTCTGGTGACCTTTATTCAGTATCTACATCCAGCTGGAGTTGTGCAGAAGACCTTAAACATCTTTTGTCATCTGACAGGCAGCTTCTTGCAGCTTTTTGAGTGAGTTAACTTTAAAACTGGTGTTTTGCCCTCAGCTTGACTTACTTCTGATCTTGTTCTGCTTCTCTCTGATTGTTTATTAGAGTTCTCTCTTAATAAAACATGGTTCTGAGCAGGGGTCTATCTCCTGTGTACTGCATGATCTCAACTTGAGATACTAGAGAATCACAGAATGGTTTTGGTTGGAAAAAAACTTCAAGGTGATGGGATCCAACCATTCTCTAACTCTGCCAAGCCTGGTGCTAAATTGTGGCCCTCAGCAGCACTTCTCTGCCTCCAACACCTCTGGGGATGGACATTCAACTGCCTCCCTGTGCAGCCTGTTCCAGGCTTTAAGAACCCTCTCAGTGAAGAAATTACTTCTGATGTCCAACCTAAACCTCCCCTGGTGCAACTTGAGGCTGTTTCCTCTTGTCACTTGTTACTGGGGAGAAGAGACCAACCCCTACCTGGCTCCAGCCTCCTCTCAGATTGCTGTAGAGACCCGTGAGGTCTCACTCAACCTCCTTCTCTATACTAACCACCCCCAGCTCCCTCATCTGCTCCTCCCCAGTCCAGTTCTCGAGACCCTTCCCCAGCTTTGTTGCCCTGTATTTCTCCCATTCAGTGCAGGATGTTCTTTCCTTGATGTTTCCTTGTCACTCACAAGATTTGCTCTAATGTCGCTGTGTAGTGCTGCCTAGAGGAAGGCAGAAGATGAAGCAAGAGAAAAGCTGTTGTGTTACTTTGAAAGGTCTCCAAACCCTTTTTGTGGTGCCCAAGGACAGGACAAGGGCCAACAGGCACAAACTGGCACGCAGGAGTTTCCACCTGACCAGGAGGAGAAAGTTGTTTGGTGTGAGGACCCTGGAGGCCTGGAGCAGGCTGCTCAGGGACATTGTGGAGTCTCCTTCTCTGCAGAGCTTCCAACCCCCCCATACCACTGTGGTCCTGGGCAGGCTACTGTGGCTGCCTCTCCCTCTGCTTTAGCAGGGGCTTGGACTGGATGATCACCAGAGCTCTCTTCCAACCCCAACCATGCTAGGACTGGATAAAAAGAAGGGCTAGTTGTGATTTCTTGGATTGCCTCTCAGGCTGTGCTTTGTTCTCTGAAACTGCCCTCTGGATTCTGGGGCAGAAGGGTCAGGGATTCCTGTCCTGCTGACAGTATGAAGCCTTCCGTGGAGATCCCAAAGAGTTGAAGTGGAGAACAGCCATATTCAGAGGCTGGCAGCACATGCTTGTGCCAGCAGGTCTCATCTAACCCAAGTTTGTGTGGGCAGCATTGTAGAGCTGTTCAGCCAAAGGATAATGGCAGTGCTGGAGATCGATTCTGCAGCTGGGCACACAGGTGCTGCGTCACCCTGCCTACCTGGGCAAGCCTCTGGTAGTTAATCTTCCACTGTAGGCACACAGATGGGCATAATGGGGCAATTTGTCTTTGCCCTTTCAACAAGACTATTTCCCACTCCTCTCTTTTAGGGTGATTAATGAAGCTTGAGCAGGAAATGGGAGTGATGACTCCTGGTAGACAGCTCCAGGCAAGTGAGGCACCAGGTGGTCAGAAGAAGAAATTGTTTTCAACTGAACATGTCCCTGTGCTAAACTTTTCCAGGCTGAATTGAAAGAGAAACTGGTAGAAGGATATGGAAAGTTTTACTGGGGTTGGTGTCTGTCTGCAGGAGGAAAGTTGGAGGTCACTGAAGAGAATCACAGAACGGTCTGGGGACCTCCAAAGGTCACCCAGTCCAACCTCCTCTGCAATTAGCAGAGGCATCCTCTCCTAGGTCAGGCTACCCTGTTGAGCCTCACCTTGAATATCTCCAGGGAATTCACTGGGACTGTCTTGGGAGAGGGTGATTGGGTTGGATATGGAGGGTTTGAAACTCAAGGGGGATTGTAGGAGGTGGTGTTTGGCTTAGAGTGGACAGAAGCGTTCATAACAGGTCCAGCCTAGCTCTGAAGCTCGCTGCTGCCTTTGTACAGACCCACATGGCAAGGCCACACCTCCAATCCTCAGCTCAGTTTTGGGCCCCTCACTCCAACCCCTCGGTGTCCTTCTTGGAACACGGCCAGAAAAGGACAGCAAAGCTGGAGAACACAGCTGGGGAGGAGCAGCTGAGGGAGCTGGGGGGTGTTTAGTGCAGAAAAGAGGAGGGTGGGGGGAGACCTCCTTGCTCTCTGCAGCTCCCTGGGAGGAAGCTAAAGCCAGATGGGGTTGGGCTCTTTTTCCTAGTAACAAGTGATAGGACAAAAACAAATGGCCTCGAGTTGCTTCAGAGCATATTTAGGTTGGACATGAGGAACAATTTCTTCCTTGAAAGAAGGGAGTCCTGGCCCAGGCTGCCCAGGACAGTGGTGGAGTCATCCCTGAAGGGGTTTCAAAGCTGTTCAGAAGTGATACTGAGGGTCATGGTTTAGTGGTGAACTGACAGTGCTGAGTTAATGGTTGGACCTGATGACCTTGTGACCTTGAAGGTCTTTTCCAATCTTTGGTTCTGTGATTTTTTTTTTTTTTTTTTGATCCTCTCAGAAATACTGCACAACCTCAGGCAAGGCCTGCAAGGTACCATCTCACTGATGGTGGCTGGTGCCAGGGGGTAGATGAAGCACCTAAAAAAGCAGTCAGTCTAACCTAAACTTGAGTGTCTTGCTGGACCTCTGGGGTGATTTGGAGTTGGCCAACAGGTGTCTGCTGTGCTTGTTTCTGGAAGGTGCTCAGATCTTGACCCAGGGCACGTTGCTCAGAAAATCTGGGGAACTGTATAATCTTTATAAGATAGAATCACAGAGTGCTAGGGGTTGGAAGAGGTCATCAAATCCAACCCCTCCATACAGAGCAGCACCATGTAGGCCAGGTCACACAAGAATACAGCCAGGGGGTTTTTGAAGATCTCCAGAGAAGGAGACTCCACAACCTCTCTGGGAGCTTGCTCCAGACCTCCAGCACCCTCATACCAAAGAAGTTTCTCCTGCTCAGATGACACCTCTTGGGTGCCAGTTTGTGCCCATTGCCCCTTGTCCTGTCCCTGGGCACCACTGACAAGAGCCTGGCCCCATCCTCTTACCCTCCACAGGTCCTTTAGCTCTTACTGAGCATTGCTCAGATGCCCTCTGGGGGCCCCAGGGCTCTCAGCCGTTGCTCCTCGCAGAGCTGCTCCAGGCCCCTCAGCGGCTCCGCAGCCTGCCCTGGACTGTCTCCAGCAGCTTGCTGTGAGCGCTGTCAGTGGTGTGCCGGAAGGTGGCACTCCAGCCCCATGGCTGCCTGGCCCCAGGTGCACACTGCTCCGGGGGTGAGGGTGGGCACCTCTGGAGGTGGGCAGGAGCTTAGGGGGAAAGGACACGAACAGAACTGCCCCAAGGCTGTAGCAACTCCCCAGCAAGATCTGCCTTCCCGAAATTGCTGGCCCTTTTTGTCCTTTTGTGCTCCTCTCCTGGCACTGTGCTGACTATCTCCTGCTTCCCATCTGCTCCAGGATCTATGTGCAAGTGTTGTGTTGTTTGCAGTAAAGCACTGCAGACATTGGCCCATTTTCCCTTTTTGTTTGTCAGGTGGTGGCTGTAGCTTGTGTCAGCCTCTGCTGCTGTGTGTTGTGGTAAGAAAAAGCCCAACTTAGAATCATTAAGGTTGGAAAAGACCTTAAAGATCATAGTGGCCAACTGTAACTCAGCTATGATGACCCTAAACCATGGCCCCAAGTACCATTTCTACATATTTTTTAACACCTCCAGGGATGGGGATTCCACCACCTCCCTGAGCAGCCTGTTCCAATGCCTGACCACTCTTGCAGCAAAGACATTGTTCCTAATATCCAACCTGAACCTCCCCTGGCACAGTTTCAGGCCATTTCCTATTTTCCTATGACTTGCTACTTTGGAGAAGAGAACAACACCAGCCTCACTCTGGCCTCCTTTCAGAAAGAACAATGAGGTCTCCCTTCAACCTCCTCTTCTCCAGATTATAAACACCCCCAGCTCCCTCAGCTGCTCTTTGTATGATGCCCTCCAAACCCCTCACCAGCATTTTTTTTCTCTTCTCTGGACACCCTCCAGGCCCTCAGTGTCTTTCCTCACACCAGAACTGAACACAGTGCTCAAGCTCTGGCCTCACCAGGGGTGAGTACAGGGACACAAACACAGCCCTGCTCCTGCTGTCCATGCTGGCTTTGATCCAGGCCCAGGATGCTGTTGTCCTCCTTGGCCACCTGAGCACACTGCTGTTGAGCTGCTTTCAAACAGCACTTCCAGATCCTTGCTGAGCTTGCCACAATTCCTCTAAATCACCTGCTAGCTTCTGCATCTTGCCATTCAGCTCCTTGCTGGAGGACTGTTGGTGCTCCCAGCTGCCCAGAGGAGGTCCTGAGTGATAGGCAGAAGTTGGCTGTTACCTTCTGCTGTCCAACACAAACAATGGGCCATGATGTTCTGTGAGGGCTGCAGCAAGCAGGTATTAAGTGTTCTTGAAACAGCAAAAGCCACTTCCTGAATTCAACAAGCACGTATTGACTTGTGGGATGGAAGTGGGGTTGAGGTTCTTCTTGGTGATGTGCTGCCCTGCCTGTCTGTGCAGGCTTTGTTCTTTGTGTTAGCCTGACATGGCTTCATGTCCTATCTCTCCTTCCTTCCAGTGTTCCTGCATCTACTGGGCACAGGGTTCTTTGTCAACCTGACTCAAATTGGGAGCTTTAGTATTTCTTCAGGGAGAAAGGGGGGGGAAAAGAGTGTTTTGGGGTTTGGTTTGGGTTTTTTTTTTTTTTTTTGGGGNAATAGTGGTTTGGGTTTTTTTATTTTTTTTTTTGGGGGGGGGGCTGGGGGGGTTTTGTTTTGAGGTTGATTTGTTGCTTTACTTCAGCACAGACTATTCCCTGCTCTGGAAGGTCTGGTTTCAACAGCAGTTTGACAGGAGGGCTCTGACAGATCATAGAATTGTGGAATGGTTTGAGTTGGAAGAGGTCTCTGAGATCATCCAGACCAACCAGCAACCCAGCACCACCATAGCCACTAAACCAGAGCCTGTTCCAGTGCTCTGTGAGTCTCTGAGTCTTGCAGTCACCTGTTGTGGTGGAACTTCCTGTGCTACAGTTTCCATCCATTGCCCTTGTCCTAGCACAACTGAGCAGAGGCTGTCCCTTCCTTCCTGACCCCCAACCCTCAAGTTCCCAAGCACCATGGCCACACATTTCTTCAACATCTCCACCACCTCCCTGGCAACCTGTGCCAATCCCTGACCACTGGCAGCAGAGAAGTTTTTCCTCATCTCCGACCTAAGCCTCCCTGGCACAATTTGAGGCCAGATGTTGGGGTGCACAGGACAGGTGACCCTAAACTGGACATCATATTCAGTATAAAGCTGAGGAGTCACCAGGGTCAAGACTCTTCAGTGGATGGCCAACAAGGACTCTGTCCCTTCTGCCTTGCAGTGAGCTGATAGAGAAAAGGTTGAACTGATGGAACTGGGTTTTGATCAGTCTGGAGAAGAAGAGGCGGAGGGAGACCTCATTGCTCTCTACAGCTCCCTGAAAGGAGGCTGTAGTGAGGTGGGGTTGGGCTCTGCTCCCTAGGCTCAGGTGATAGGAGGAGAGGAACTGGCTTGAAATAGTGCCAGGGGAGGCTTAAGTCAGAGAGGAGGAAAAGTGTCTTTGCTGCAAGAGTGGGCAGGGATTGGCACAGGCTGCCCAGAGAAGTGGTGGAGTCCCCATGCCTGGAGGTATTTAAACAGGCTGTAGACCTGGTGCTTGGGGCTGTGGTTCAGTGGTGACCTTGCAGTGCTGGCTTGAAGCTTGGGACGGATGATCTTGAAGGTTTCTTCCAAACAAAGACGTTCTGTGGTTATGCTTAACTGGGCTTGACAGGAGGGAGCTGCTGGGAACTGTGTGGGCACTGTGTCCTCTGTAGGACTGAGCTCTGGGGCAAACTGAGTCCAGCTCCACTTTCCAGATACTTGATGGAGGTCTTTGCCAGACCTGGTTACCTTTTGCCTTCACCTTGCCAGCCTGCTGGGGCTGGGAACCAGCTTCATTGTTGCCCTGAGGATGCAGTTGAAAACTTGGCTTCTGGTATGTTTTTGTGGTCACCATCCGTGTTTGTGATGAGGCTGCCTGTACCTTTCCCCTCGTGCCTGCCTTGTCTCAGCTGACACTTCCCTCTGTCACCTTCTCCCTGACCCAGTCTTGCTCTGCCTCTCCCCTGGGCTGGCTGGATCTGGTTTGTGCTGCACCACTTGGGAGTTCAAACTGCATCTCTCAGCGGTGGTGTTTCCGCAGCCAAGTCGTTATGATTGCTACTTGAGCTGAAGAGCAATAATCCTCTGCTCTGAAGTAGGGAGCTGCCTGTCTTGATCCTGAACATCCTGGAGTCTACATCCTGGCATAGCTGGGGGGAATTACAAAACACAACTGCAGCCTTCTGCAGGCCCTTTCTGGCAGGAGAAGGAAAAAAATACCCCAAAACTCAAAACCTCCACATCCTAGAATGATGTTAGGGGGTTGGAAGGAGACATCTAGACATCATCCAATCTAACTGCTTTACATTAATGCAATGATCAGATCATTCCTAGTGCCTCTGTGGTGACAGCTGTGCCATTCAAGTGCTCCTTGTCTCCTTGGTGGTGGGGATGGTGGAGCTGGGAAGCCAAACTGAACATAGTGCCTGGAGATCCTGCAATAAAAGGTTTATGAGCCTGTTCTGGCAGAGATACTTTTGGCAGGGAAGCACAACTCTGACAAACAGCTTCCCTGTTTGCAGGGAGTGCAAAGTTGAACTGATAAGCCAAGTTCTTGGAGGGGTTATGCAATCTCAATAGGAGAGCATGTAACTAATGGCCTGGAAATGATCACAGGCCTGCGGCCTCTGGGTGGTGGCATCGCAACTGCATCGGTCCTCCTTACTACAGGAAGGACACAGATTTTGTGGCAGCCTCAGTGGTGATGAAAGCAGACTGGTTGCATGCTGAAGTGGTGCCCATGGATGTCACCTTTCAAAATCACAGAGCCTTAGAAGTTGGAGGGGACCTCCAGAGATCATTGAGTCCAACCCCGCTGCCAAGATGGATCACCCTGGGTAGTTCACACGGGAATGCATCCAGGTGGGTCTGGAAAGTCTCCAGAGAAGGAGACTCTACAGCCTCTCTGGGCAGCCTGCTGCAGGACTCTGTCACCCTCACTATAAAGAAGTTTCTCCTTGTGTTGAGGTGAAACCTATGCTCCAGTTTGTATCCATTGCTCCTTATCTTATTGCTGCTGACCACTGAAAAGAATGTGGTCCCCATAATGGTGTGACTGCAGATGCGCCCTCCTCTTGCAAAGGTGGATTTCAGTGTATGTTCCAGCTAGGGAATGTGTTTTTCCTCTTGTTTCTGGAGAACACTTCACTTGGCCGGTGGATTTGAAGTGGAGGAGCATGAACCTCCTACCAGCCAGTGCTGTTCTTCACTTGGTAGATGTCAGCACAAGGGTAGCACACACTGAGCCAGAGTAATGGTTGAAAGAGCTACTAAAATGTTCTTGGTGGCAAAAAGTGAGTGATGAGCTTCAGTTTCACAGGATCACGGGAACAGCTTGAACACATTTGCTCTCACAGGCTCACAGGATGTCAGAGGTTGGAAGGGATCTCTGGAGATCTCCCAGTCCAACCCCTGCCAGAGCAGGACCAGAGAATCCAGCACAGGTGGCACAGGAACACATCCAGACAGGCCTGGAAAGTCTCCAGAGAAGGAGACTCCACAACCTCTCTGGGCAGCCTGTGCCAATGCTCTGTGAGCCTTACAGTGAAGAAGTTCTCCTGTTGAGGTAGAACTTCCTGTGCTGCAGTTTCCATCCATTGCTCCTTGTCCTGTGCCAGGGCTTTGAGCAGAGTGAGCAGAAGCTGTCCCTGTCCCTTCCTTCCTGGCCCCCAGCCTGCAGAGGTTTATAGATATTGATTAAATTCCCTGTCAGCCTTCTCCTCTCCACACTAAACAGCCCTAGGGCTCTCAGTCTCTCCTCACCAAGACTAAGACATCCTTGATGGAGCTCTTCAGCCTAGAGAAGGGGCTCCAACCTGCAGTCTGTGGGTGATGAAGTGAGAATGCATTGCTCCTGGCCAACCTCCTGGTCCAAGCTGATGCTATTTCATCCTGAGGCTGTGTGGACGTCACTGTCTTCTTGAGGTTTGTTTAAAACTGGATCCTGGTGGTTCTGCAGCCTGCAGGAGCAGCCCTTGGCACTTCTCTTGTGATCCTTCTGCCAGTCTTCCCCTCTGCAGGCTGAGCAGCAGGTCTGCAGGAGGCATCAAATGGGGAGGGAGGTCTTTAGTGCTCCACTCATCTGTGTATGGTTGCAGCTCTCCCAGGAGGCACCCTGAGCACAGCCTTCAGTTGGATGAATATTCACTGAGTGCTTCTGTTCACATCTAATGTGCTTCACTCCTTGACTGGAACCGTTCTCAAGGTCCTTTCTGCTGTTCAGCAGAGGTTCAGCCTAGAGAAGGCTTGGAGGCCAAGGGCACTACCTCTGAAGGCTTCTTGGTGGCATTTCTGGTTCTTGTCCCATCTCTCAGATCCATTCTGTCTGCTGTTTTGCAGCCTAGCAGGTGCTTAATGGAGAGTTTTGTGTAAGTACCACAGCACTGAGAGGCTCAGCTGAACCTTGTGTCCAACCTGTGTGCTTTGCTGCCATGACAGGGGAGATGATGACTTCTGTGCTGCTGCCAGCAGGTCTGTGTGCACATCAACCTTCTGCATGTTCATAGATTCATGGAATGGGTTGGTTTGTAAGAGGCCTTAAAACTCATCCAGTTCCGTGGGCAGGGACACCTCCCAACAGCACAAGGTGCTCAAGACCTCATCCAGCCTGGCCTTGAACACCTCCAGGGAGGTTGTGGATCGCAGAATGTGAATCTGTGATCAGATTCTGTGATCCACAACCTCCCTGGGCTACCTGTGCCAGTGTCTCTCCACCCTAACTGCCAACAATTTCTTCCTCCTCTCCACTCTCACTCTCCCCTCTCCCAGCTCAAAGCCATTGTCCCTTGTCCTGGCACTCCCAGCCCTTGGCCAAAGTCCCTTCCAAGCTCTCCTGCAGCCCCTTCAGCTACTGGAAAGCTGCAATGAAGTCTCCCTGGAACCTTTTCTTGTCCAGGCTCAACAGCCCAAACCTTCCAGCCTGTCCCCACAGCAGAGCTTCTCCAGTTTCTGATCACCTCTGTGGCCTCCTCTGGACCCTCTCCAGCAGCTCCAGGTCCTGCTTGTGCTGGGTTCCCAGAGCTGGAGGCAGTGCTGCAGGTGAGGTCTGAGCAGAGCAGAGGGGCAGAATCCCCTCCCTGTGCTGCTGCTCTCCCTGCCCTGGCTGCAACCAGCACACAGCTGGCTCTGGGCTACCAACAACCAGTGCTGGCTTCTGGGCACTTTGGCACCACCTGACACACCCAAGGCCTTCTCTTTGCAGATGACAGCAAACTGGAGGGTCTGGAGGCTCTGCAGAGGGATTTAGGCAGACAGTCAATGGGCTGGAGTCAATAGGATGAGGTTCAACAGGGCAGACTGTCAGGTCCTGCATCTGGGAGCACATTGCTGGCTCCTGGGGAGTTTGTCTGCAACTGAAACCCCCATGTCCTTCTCCTTCAGACTGCTCTCCAGCCATTCCTCACCCACCCCTTAGCTTGGTCTATACCATTGAGAAACTTCAGCTTCCTTAGCTGCTAGGGGTAGTTTTGGGTGTCAGATGAGATTGCACAATGCAGCCTTTCCTCTTTTTTTTTTTCTATCCTTGAAAGGTGTGAGTTGTTTTTAGTACTTTACATGTGAGGAAGGTAAGCAAATAGCTTATGCAGGTCTGACTTTGACAGCTCTTCAGTATGAAACCATCGTGGTGAGATGCTTCTGGTTAAGAGTTGCACTGTAATTAGTGCTGGTTGCTCAGCACAGCCTGCCAGGGCTCAACCTTGGGGGATCAGCCCTCATGTTCCTCAAGCTCTGAGGCATACAGTTTGGGTAAGCAGAGATTCCTGCACTAGGCTGCAAGGTGCTCAAAACATTCTCTGGTGTTTCAAGGGCTTTGTCCTCATCTGGAACACAACATCAAAGGCTCAGAAGTGCTTCATCTGGCTTTTTTTGTTAGCCTTTTAGTCAGCTAACAGTCACTGATGATACCATGGATGATACCACTGGAAAACCGAGGTCAGTATCCCAAGAGGCCTCAACTGGCCAGGAAAGATGGTAAAAGTCATGTGGAGATGCAGCTAAATATAGATTAATGCTGAGAACATTCCTGGATACTTGGATTTGAAAGGCTGCCACAGCCTCTGTGCTATTGTGAAGTTGTAACTCTTTGCTCTGCAACACTCTGGTTGGTCTAAAGCTAGCAGGGCACCCACTTACCAGCTGGGTGCCCATGGCTTGTGGTGGTACTCAGACTGTTCTCAGCCTTCCCTTCACCAGGTTCATGAACCTACCACTTAGGTGTGGCTTTTAGTGGTGAGACTCTGGAACAGGTTGCCCAGGGAGGTGGTGGAAGCATCATCTGTGAAAGTTTTAAGGCCAGGCTGGATGTGGCTCTGGGCAACGTGATCTAGTGGAAAGTACTGCTGCCTGTGGCAGGGGGGGGGGAGCGAAATGATCCTTGAGGTCCCTTCCAGCCCTGACAGTTCTGTGATTCTGTGACTCTAGGAAAGAGAGTGCACAAATGCATGTCTTGGTGTGGAGACCATCACAGGCAGCCTCTCATTCATGCTGTCCCTGGGACTGCCTGAGCTTCAGCTGCAGGCCAGGGGTAGAACTTCCCCTGGTCAGAAGCTGCTGCCCTGGCTTGTTCTAGCCTGAGATGAAGAACTGATTGAAGGCTTTGACTCAGGTCACTCACTGTCTGCTACCTGAAGAAGCCTCAGTGAGTGAGGCACTGAGGTCTTCTGGATGCACAACATCCCTCTTCTTCCAGTTCAGGACAGCTGTGCTAGTGCCCTTGAGATGCCACTCGGTGCCTCAGCTGCTGACCCCCTTCTTAAGTGTCACCTCCTGCTCTTCTGTGCTTTGAAGTCTGTGTCTCTTCACCCTGTCACTGCTTACATTTGGAGTGTGAGAAAAACCTGTGACAGGAGCTTTGCTCAAGTCTCAAACCCAGCGGGATATAGAGGTGTGGGTCTCAAACCCAAGGAGGCAGCAGTACAACCAGCCTCTAACTTTTGACTTGCTGATTGCTTCCTCCACCAGCCCCTGAGGCCACGATGACCTGCAAGCACTGGATGGATGCTCAAGTGACTACAGTCAAAACAACTTCATCATCATTTGCAGCAGTTTCTAGAATTCCTGCTGAGTTCAGAGTGCTGCTCTGATCCCACTGGAGATCTCCCTTTCTCATCCCAAAATAACCACAGTCATCTGAGTGACTGCCCAGCAATCACAGGGTGACTCTTGCCTCCCTACCTTAGCCTGCCTTGAAGTCAGATGCTGCTTTTGGAGAGCATTCAAGTTGAGTACTGCAGTACCTTTACCCAGCCTGGAGAAACAGCCCTGAACCACAGCCTGCTTCTGTCCTGCTCTGCCAGGAGTCCTTTCTGGGGCCAGTGCTGTTTAATGCCTTCACTAGGTCATAGACAGTGGGATTGAGTGCACCCTCAAGTCTGCAGATGCCACCAAGCTGAGTGGGCAAGCTGGAGAAGTGGAAGTATGTGAACCTTCTGAGGTTCAAAAAAAAAAATCAAGTTCTGCACCTGGGTTAGGGCAACTCCCAGAATGACTCCTGGCTGGGGATGAAGGGCTGGAGAGCAGCCCAGAGGAGAAGGTCTTGGGTGTGCTGGGGGTGTAAAGCTGGGTGCGAGCTGGCACTGAGTGCTGCCAGCCCAGCCTCAGTCACCCACTGGTCTGATCCCAGCAACAGGGGCAGGGAGGGGATTCTGCCCCTCTGCTATGCTCTGCTGAGATCTCCCCTGCAGTGCTGGGGCAACTCTGGAGTCCTCAGCACAGACCTGTTGGAGAAGGGCCAGAGGAGTCCACAGCAGTGCTGGCAGGGCTGGAAGGGCTCTGCTGTGAGGTCAGGCTGGGAGAGTTGGGGGTGTTCAGCCTGGAGAGGAGAAGGCTCCAGGGACACCTTCTGGTGGCCTTGCAGTGCTGAAAGTGGCTCTAAGCTGGGGACAGAATTTGGAGTGGCACCTGTTGTACCTGGCCAAAGAGTGATGGTTTGAACTGCAAGACGGATATTGAGAGTGAAGGGAGAAATGCTTGACACTGAGGGTGAGGGAAGCTTGGCCCAGGTTGCCCAGAGAGGTGGGAGCTGCCCCATGGCTGGCACCACTGCAGGTGAGGCAGTTTGTGGCTGTTAGCAGTCAGCTCTAGCTGAGCAGGGATGTTGACCTGGATGTCAACATCCAGGTCAACTGGAAAAACATG
>VWZE01007623.1:97723-118322 GCA_013396675.1 Eubucco bourcierii | reverse complement strand
GATTCTGCCCCTTTACTCTGCTCTCGTCAGACCCCACCTGGAGTACTGTGTGCAGTTCTGGAACCCTCAGCACAGGAAGGACATGGAAGTGTTGGAGTGGGTCCAGAGGAGGCCACAAAGATGATCAGAGGGCTGCAGCAGCTCTCCTATGAGGACAGGCTGAGAGAGTTGGGGCTCTTCAGCCTGGAGAAGAGGGGACCTGATAGTAGCCTTCCAGTATCTGAAGGGGGCTACAGAAAGGCTGGGGAAGGATTATTGACAAGGTCCTGCAATGACAGGAGAAGGGGCAATGGGCTTAAACTGGCAGAGGGGAGATTTAGACTGGATGTTAGGAGGAAGTTCTTTACAGTGTGGGTGGTGAGGCACTGGAACAGGTTGCCCAGGGAGGTTGTGGATGCTCCCTCCCTGGATGTGTTCAAGGCCAGATTGGATGAGGCCTTGAGTAACCTGTACTAGTGGGGATTGGAACTAGATGATCCTTGAGGTCCCTTCCAACCTTACCATTCTATGATTCTATGATTCTATGTCCTTGCAGGTCCCCTCCAGCCTAAAGCAGGAGGTGATTCTCTGACTCTCGCAGCCTGCTGCCGTTTGCTGGTGGCACCGAGGCTGTCCTCATGACCCCTTGCAGAGCAGCTGTTTAGCTCCAGCTTGGCCAGGGCTTGGGAGGATGCCTGAGCAAGGCAGGTCATGCAGTGTTCCCTCGTTAGTCATGCTTTGTGACCACTTGCAGCATTGTTTATGGCTTCTTGAGTATCCTGGAGCAGAAAGCAGTAAAAGTCCAACCTGTCTGCTGCAGGACAATGACTCTTTGATTAGATTGGTAGCAGGGGGAGGGAAAAGCCCTGTTTGGGGGGCTAATGCCTGACTTGCCTTCAGGCCAAGGTGTAACCACTCCATGTATTGAGCTCTCATGCATTTTATGGGCTCCCTTGCTTTAAAAAGCCTTTCTCAACCTTCAGCAGGTCATTTTAATATTTCTTGACTGTCCTGTTTTCCCATGGCTCTGCTTGAGTAATTGCAAAAGGAGGAAGATAAACGTTGTTGGAGTAGCTGCAGGTGGCTTTTGCATGTCTGCTCTCCTCCATTCTGCTGCAGATCTAGCCACAGGTGACTATCCAAGAAGGTAGCCTCTCTATTCCCTCTTGTCTGAGACTGTGCCTCTCAAAACTGGGGGGTCCAGAGATGGCCACCATGGTGTTCAGAGGGCTTGGAGCACCTCTGCAATGGGAACAGGCTGGGAGAGTTGGAGCTGTGTAGCCTGGAGAAGAGAAGGCTCCAGGCAGGTCTTAAAGCTGCATTTCAGTACCTGAAGGGGACCTGCAGGCAGGCTGGGGAGGGGCTGCTCAGAAGGGCCTGTGGGGGTAGGCTGAGGGCAATGGTTTGGAACTGGAGCAGGGCAGAGTTAGGTTGGGCATCAGGAAAGAGTTGTGCATAGTGAGGGTGGGGAGAAACTGGCAGAGGCTGCCTAGGGAGATGCTTGAGGCCCCATCCCTGGAGACATTCAGCATCAGCCTGGATGTGTCCCTGTGCAGCCTGCTCTGGCTGGAGCTGTCCCTGCTGCCTGCAGGAGGGTGCACAAGATGCAGTCAGAGGGTCCCTTCCAGCCCGGTGCAAGCCGTGAGGCTGTGAAACAGTGAGAATGGTCTCTGACCTGCTGCTGCCAGAAGGAGCAATTCCCCCACCCCACACAGCCACCTTCTGACTACTCTGCTTCGTTCTCTCTGCCTGAGCGGTGCCCACTGCGCCTTGTGCTGCGCTGGAGGAGCAAAGATGCTCACCTCGGTTGTCTCAGACCTCAGGAAGCCACAAGCCAGCCTCTCTCCTGCTGTGGGAGCTGTTTCTGTGCTCGTTGGCCATTTCCTGTCCTTTAATAAGAAGCTCAGCTCCTCGACGAGGTGTTACTGATGCTTCTCAGTAGCACCCAAGGCCCTGTTTCTGTGAACATCAATTTCTGGAGTACACCACAGCTCAGGTTCTCAGGGGCTGACAGGAAGAGTGAGGCAGGGTGCAGCTGGGCCTGTGACACTTGGGCTGAAGATCCATTTTGTGTCCATTTCCCTGTGTGAGCAGACAGCAGCTTCTGCATAGCAGGAGGGTCGAGCATGCTCTTGCCCAAGAGAGTTCTGCTGTAATTTTTGTGGAAATGAGGTTGGGGAATTGAGCTAAGGTGCTGGTTGGCCACTTAATGAAAGCCCTGCCACCACATGTCACTGGCTGGAGCTCACAGAGCTTCCATGGGCTGCTTTCTCCTCTGAACTCCTCACGAATGCTCCCAGAAGCTGGTCCTCACCAGAGAGCGTGTGGGTCCTTCTGTCTCTCTCCACTCTCTCACCAGACCATCCTACGTCCTAGTCTCTGCTCTGTGCCAAGCAGGTTGTGGAAAGACAACAAGGGTCTGGAGACCAGGGCTGGGGAGGAGCAGCTGAGGGAGCTGCTGTGGTTTAGTCTGGAGAAGAGGAGGCTGAGGGAGACCTCATTGCTCTCTGCAGCTCCCAAGAGGAGATTGCAGCGTGGTGGGGTTGGGCTCTTCTCCCTCATCTCAGGTGATAGAAGGAGAGGAACAGGCCTAAAATTGTGCTAGGGGAAGCTTAGGTTGGAGAGGAGGAAAAATTTCTTTGCTGGTGGAGTGGTCAAGGATTGGCACAGGCTGCACAGGGAGGTGGTGGAGTCCCCATGCCTTGAGGTGTTCCAGAACCGTGTGGCCATGGCACTTGGGGGCATGGTCTGATGGCCATGGTGGGGTTGGGTTGGACTGGATGACCTCAGAGGCCTTTTCCAACCCCACCCATTCTATGGTTCTATAAGACCTCATAGCATTGCAGGTGACCAACTCCTCCTGTTTCTTGATGTTTTCCATAGCCTGCTCCTCTTAGTAGCTGCCCTGAGAGCTAGTGAAGGTTAAACCACTCTTGGAGGGATCTGAGCATGCATCAAGGATAAAGCCAAAACATTTGGAGCTGGTCAGAACTCCAGAGATAAAGAAGATGGTGACAAAAGCTGCTTTATTAAACAAGTAGTTGGAGGCTCTCGAGAAAACTGCTGCTACTGTAATAAATCAAATCCTTTGGGCCTGGGAGGAAATGCCAGCCCAGCCAGGACCCTGGTACAGCTGTGCTGGTGGAGGCAGATGGGTTCTTGTTGGCACCTGGCACAGGGAAGCAAGCATTGCCCCTTCCACAGATAAGGGGAGGCTTTTCCAGCTGCCCTGGCACTGGGAGCCTTGCCTCATAGTCACGACCAACTAAGCCCTGACTGTTTTTACTGGGGTGAAGCAGGGACTGGATGGGAACAAGCCTGCTCCAGGCTTGATTGGAGGAAATGGGAGCTATCAGGAAGGATTAGGTAGTGGTGCTGGTGTCTGCCTGGCCTCAGCAGGCACAAGAAGACCTTTGTCCTGCTGCTGCAGCTCTCTTGTTGCTGTAAAGGTTTGAAATGCTGTCGCAAGTGGAAATTTGAATGAGGAATGTCCCCTCTGTCTTGAGCCTCGTAACTGCTCCTCCTGCAGGCATGAACCCTCCTCTAACAAGGAGACGTGAGTAGTTTGGATAGGTAAAGCTCAAACAGTTAGTGCCTGGCCTCCTTGGGAGCCTTGGCACTTGGTCTTTGTGTTTCCTCAGACTCCTCTGAAGGCTGAGGAGAGAGCAAGCAAGTGAAGGGGTGGAACCGAAACTGGGGGAACCATACCCTGCTCTCTGACACTGGAAACAAGCTGGGCTGCCTTTTCTGGCACCAATATTGTGCAAGCAGGAGCTCCTCACAAGGGAGTTACAGAACGTTAGGGGTTGGAAGGGACCTCGAAAGATGGAGTCCAAGCCCCCTGCAAAGCAGGACCACCTCAGGCAGGTCACACAGGAACACATTCAGGCACATTCTGAATGTCTCCAGTGAGGAGACTCGAGAGTGAAGAGGGTCAGACTCAGGCTGCTCTCCTCAAATCTGGCAGTGGCTTTCCTGATGAGCTGGCTTGGGAGGGCATGGGTGAGCTTGGTGTGCCTGCAGCAGACCCAGGAGCTAAGCTGTGAGCAGAAGGGGCTCCAGGCACTTCCCCTCAGTTCCTCTTGTATGGTTGACTTTGCAAGTTGCAAGCTGCAGGTGGCTTGCAGAGAGCAGGATCCATGTAAAGCTGGGGAAAACAGAGAGGTGTGCTGGTGTACCCTGGAGTGAGCCATTCTTGGATGCTTTTAAGGCCAGGCTGGATGTGATCTAGTGTGAGATGTCCCTGCCCATGATAGGGGGGTTGGAGCTGGATGATCCTTGAGGTCCCTTTCAACACTGACAATTCTGTGATTCTGTGACTATATTCCCTTGCCTGTTCCTTCGCTCCAGGCAGGGTGAGGAAACAAATTTGGTCTGTTCTATATTGTTGCCTTGCTTTGGTGAGAGTAGTCCTGTGGATGGCCTTTTCTGTAAGCCACTGTGTTGCCTTCAGCAAGCTTGCACGTTTGAGGGCTGATGGTGGAGATAAAAATGGATCTGCTCTCTCCTTGGGCTGGTGTACCTCGTGGAGCTGCTAGGGTGCAGGTGTTTGTATTTGCCAGGAGCCAGCTGCTTGCTGCAAGGGGCATACCCTCAGGTCTCATAAACAGGCCCTTCTTGCTGTCCTGGAGATTGTGATCATCTCCGTGGTGAGGGTTGCACAAACAAAAGAAGGGGGAGGAGGGTAATGACCTCGTGGATTAAAGGGCAAAAGGAGGTTTCCTAGGAGGTGAAGCTTGGGCTGATTGCCCTGGTTCTAGCTTGAAGGTCCCTGTGCAGGTAGGCTGCAAACACAGGAAGGCTCTGCAGAAATCACAGGGCCAAGATGTCTCTTATCCAGCACAGCAGCACCTGTTCGAGGAACTAAGGTGTGGATTTGTTCATGGATGTGCCCTTTGACCATATTTGAGAGCCCATCTCATAAAAACTGCCCAAATCTGCCTTGAAGCAGCTCCTGCCTTGCCTTTGATGTGCTTCAGAGGGAAATAGACTGCAGGGCAGTGTCCTTGGTAGCCAGGAAAGACCAGCAGCATCCCAGTGCCTGACTGAGAAGCAGGTGCCCTTGCCTCAAGTCCCCATGTGCTGGCTTGAAATTCCCTCTCTCCAGCACTCAGGTGCTCAGGGGAAGCCTAACTTCAACAGGCCTGCACCCCCAGCCATGCACAACTCCTTCTGCCATACTAGTTCAGACCTGATCTCATTGGTTTGGAGCAGCTCCTGCCAAGGAGCTTCTTTCCCATCATCTCACTTTTCAGAGTGCTCTAGCAGTGAGAGCAAGGAAGTGTAAAATCCCAAATATTGTGGTTTTCAGCACCTGTGCACCTTCCCTGTGCTGCTGAAGGGTGTTTTACAGAATCCAAGTGAGATGGGGTTTGGAAGTGACCTCTGGAGATCATCCAGTCCAGACCCCTTGCTAATGCAGGGGCACTCACAGCAGCTTGCTTGAAGGGGTTTGGCTGGCCAGAGCAGGAAGCTCTGCAGAGGAGATTTCACAACCTCTCTGGGCAACCTGCTGCAGGCCTCCATCACCCTCACAAGAAGGCATCTTCTGCTGACTGGAAATACCTCATCTGGCTTGAAGTTTTCCAGGTTCTCAGCTTGGTTGGTTTATGGCTCAGCTGGTGGTAAAGTTGCCTAGAGCACCATTTCTGTTCTGCCTGGGGATGGTTCTCTCAGTTCCTTCTATTTACATGATCCCTTGACCTCTTGCTTGGACCTTCTCCACGGAGAAGGCTACCAATCTTTCTTGCCTATCCAGTCATCAGGCCAAAGTGCCCCTCCCTTCTCTGCTCTGGGCTGGGAGAAGCGGAAGGTGATGATCTTTTCCCTGTGCTTCCCACTGGTGGAGGCCTCACCTTGAGTGCTGTGCTCCTCAGTGGAACCAAAAGGTGTCCATAGTGGAAACCATATCACAGAACTTTAGAGGTTGGAAGGGACCTCCAGAGATCATCCAGTCCAACCCCCTGCCAAGGCAGGATCACCCAGGGTAGTTCACACAGGAACGCATCCAGGGAAGTTTGGAAAGTCTCCAAAGAAGGAGACTACACAACCTCTCTGGGCAACCTGCTTCAGGCTCTGTCACCCTCACTATAAAGAAGTTTCTCCTCATGTTGAGGTGAATCCTTCTGTGTTCCAGTTTGCATCCATTGCTGCTTGTCTTATTGCTGTGCATCACTGAACAGAGTTTGGCTCCCTTCACTTGACACCCACCTCTCAGATATTGATAGGCACTGATCAGGTCCCCTCTCAGCCTTCTCTTCTCCAGACTAAACAACCCCAGGGCTCTCAGTCTCTCTCCACAGGGGAGATGCTCAAGCCCCCCAATCATCCTCCTGGCTATCCTTTGGACTGTCTCCAGCAGGTCTCTGTCTTTCTTGAACTGGGGAGCCCAAAACTGGACACAGTATTGCAGGTGTGGTCTCAGTAGGGCAGAAAGAAAGGGGAGAAAAATCTCTCTAAACCTGCTGGCCACACTTTTCTTGATGCACTCCAGGATACCACTGGCTCTCTTGGCCACAAGGGCACATTGCTGTCCCATGATGGGCTTGTGCTGGTGGAACTTGTGTTGAGTGCCCTTATGCCACTGCAGTGCCAAAGTCTGAATCCACTCATCCCGGCCATGGGCATCATGGCATGGGTTAAACCGAAGAGGTTTGTGGCTTCTGATGGTAGAGGTGTGGCACACCTGGTGTGTGTAGCTTGCTGAGGGTGTGGATGGAGGTTGTGCCAAAGCTGCCAGCTCTGCTGTTTTTGGAAGGCAGTGGAGCTCAGCAACGTGACCCTTTCTCCATAGCCTTGGCAAAGTGGAGCTGGCACAGAAGCTGAACCTGAGTCAGGCTGACTTCAGCCGTTGCTGGTGTCCTGCTGTGGACACTTCTGCACGTGATTGAGGGTGGTGAGGCACTGGCACAGGTTGAGCAGAGAAGTTGTGGAGGCTCCAAGTCTGGAAATGTTGAAAACCAGGCCGGATGGGTTCTTGAGCAGCCTGCCCTAGTGGGAGGTGTCCCCACCCATGGCAGGAAACTAGGGGAGCTTTCAGATCCCTTCCAGCCCAAAGCATCCTGTGATCTCCTCAGAGCACGGTGGTTTACAGAGAGCAGTGGGAATGCTGGAAGGACAAATGTTCCCAGCTACCTTCTGGGAGGAAGTAGAGAAGCTGGAGCCAGGCTCCTCTTGGAGGTGTGTGGGGCTAGGATGAGAAACAGTAGAGAAGTGGCCATGAGAGACTTCTGATTAGCTGTTAGGAGAAGCCTTGTCATTGTGAGTGTTCTCAGATGCTGGAAGCAGAGCTCCAGGGAGGTTGAGACATCCTTGCAAATCCTTCAGAGTTCAGATGGACAAAGCCCTGAGCAGCTGGAGCTCAGGGCTGCAAAAGTCCCTTCCAATATTTGATGGTAGGTAGGAGGTGTCCAGCTGGTGTGGTTCAGCTGCACTGTGAACCACAGGCTGGGCCTATGCCTGCCTACCTTCTCCTGGGCTGGCATGAGCAGGGGATGTTAAGGAGGAGCCTTACTGGCACTTCATGGGCAGAGTGGCTCTTCCTGGAGATGTTCAGGGGGCCTGCAGATGTGTGCCCAGCCGGTGCCACATGCTGGGCTTTGCGTGACTGACCTTGACAGGCTTCCCCTTGTGTTCCTGCAGGTACAGCTACATGATTGACAACGTCATTCTGCTGATCACTGGCACCCTCCACCAGCGCTCCATCTCTGAACTGGTGCCCAAGTGCCATCCTCTGGGAAGCTTCGAGCAGATGGAAGCTGTGAACATTGCTCAGACCCCCGCGGAGCTCTACAATGCCATCCTGGTGGACACTCCCCTGGGTGAGCAGAGCCTTTCCCAGTACCTCTCACCTGCCTGTGGAGCAGAAGTCTTTTTGAGTCTAACTAGCTCCAGCTAAGCCTTAGTTGTGGTCCAGGAAGACACTGTGATGGGCAGTGCCTCTGGTGGATGGAGTGGAGGTCAGACTTAGGCTGTCCTGGGCCATTTTTTGCTCTGCGACCTCCAACAGATGTCCAAACCAACATGCACACTGTTGAGGACTGGGAGCCCTGCTGACCAACAAGTTCTACATGGCACAACAATGTGCCCTTGTGGCCATGAAGGCCAATGGGATCCTGGAGGGCATTAAGAGTAAGGCCAACAGATGGAGGGAGGTTCTCCTCCCTCTCTACTCTGTCCTAGTGAGGTCCCACCTGGAATATTGCATCCAGTTCTGGATTCCCCAGTTCAGGAGGGACAGGGATCTTCTAGAGAGAATCCAAGGGAGGGCTGCAAGGATGCTGCAGGGACTGCATCACTGCCTGGTGAGGGGAGGCTGAGAGCACTGGGGCTGCTTAGTCTGGAGAGGAGAAGGCTGAGAGGGGATCTGAGCAAAGTCTGTAAATATCTGAGGTCTGGGGGTCAGAGAGGGAGGGACAGGGACAGCCTCTGCTCAGTTGTGCCCTGGCATAGGACAAGAAACAGTGGATGGAAACTGCAGCACAGGAAGTTCCACCTCAACAGAAGGAAGAACTTCTTGACTGTAAGAGCCCTGGCACAGGTTGCCCAGAGACGTTGTGGAGTCTCCTCCTCTGGAGTCTTTCCAGCCATGTCTGGATGAGTTCCTGTGTGGATTCTCTGGTCTTGCAGTGGCAGGGGTTGGACTGGAAGATCTCCAGAGGTCCTTTCCAACCCCTGACATTCGGTGAGCCTGGGAGGAGTTTGGTTTGTGTGAGTCGCTGTGGTAAGGCAGGTGGAGTTTGATCTGATCTGCCAGGTATGTGCATTGAGCAGCTCTTTTTGAGACTCATCACCCAAAATTCAGGAGGAAGGAGAAAGTCTGAGGGGCCTTAGGCAATGTGATGGCTGTCATGAGGCACAGGGTAGGTGTGCTTCTCTAGTGAGGAGCTCTTGAATCCTATGCTGGAATGAGCCATTTCATTGCAAGCACTTTTAGCTGATCGATTGGGCAATTTCTTGCAGGCAGCTGTTGTAGATAATTACAGAGATCTGCATGTGCCCAGTCATGTTCTGAGACTGATAAAATTAACCTCCAGAGCAAGGAATAGTCTCTGGGTACCAACACAAACAAGCCAGGAGAAAAACAAATGCCAAAAGCCTTTTCAAGCTTATTGTAGAGACAGGATCCTGCTGAGTCTCAGGGCTTCCCAAGTGTCTCCTAGGCAGCTGGTCAGAGAGATGTGTACCTCAAAGCCAAGAGGTGTAGGAAGTGGTTCTGGAGAAAGCATGGAAATCTTTTTGTGGTAGTAGGAGAGGTAGTCACAGGAAGCTTGCTGGTTTAGCCTCTGTGGGCTAAGCTGTGATGAGGTAGACCTGAGTCAGTGATTAATCACTCTGCTGTGCTTGCT
Organism: Eubucco bourcierii; assembly: GCA_013396675.1. NCBI lineage: Eukaryota > Metazoa > Chordata > Aves > Piciformes > Ramphastidae > Eubucco > Eubucco bourcierii. The sequence continues at coordinate 108,996 of VWZE01007623.1, read as the reverse complement.
ACAAAGAGCAAAGCACTCCTAAAATCAGCTGTCAGCTTGGATAGGTACAGTTGGGTTTGGGACTGAGTGAGCTTTTGCCAATGCTCAATGTAATAACCGGGCAAGGGAAGTGGTTGTCAGGGAAGAAAGACTTGCCAGGTGGAGCCCAGCAAGGGAGGGCAGAGATGTCTCAAGAACCAGAATTGCTATGGTTAGAAAAGACCTTTAAGACTATGAGATCCAACCATTCTCTAACTCTGCCAGGTCTGGTGCTAAACCACTGCTCTCAGGACCACATCTCTGAGGCTTTTAAACACCTCCAGGGGTAGAAATTCAACCACCTCCCTGAGCAGCCTCTTCCAGTGTTTGAGAACCCTTTCAGTGATGAAGTTTCTTCTGGTGTCCAACCTAAACCTCCTCTGGTACAACCTGAGGACATTTCCTCTCATCCTGTCACTTGTTACTAGGAAGCAGAGCCCAACCCCACCTGGCTCCAATCTCCTTTCAGAGAGCTGTAGAGAGCAGTGAGGTCTCCCTCAGTTGCTTCTCCCCAGCCCTGTTCTCCAGACCCTTCCTCAGCTTTGTTGTGCTTCTCTGGACCTGCTGCAGTTCCTCAATGTCCTTCTGGGAGTGAGAGGCCCAAAGCTAAGCTGAAGATTGGAGGTGTGACTCGCCATATAGTCTGTGCAAAGGCAGCAGTGAGCCTCAGAGTTGTGAGCTTCTGGGACCGAGGGCCCCAAAACGGAACCCAGAATTCAAGCTGTCACCTCACCAGTGCCCAGTACAGAGGCACAATCCCTGCCCTGCTCCTGCTGGCCACACCATTGCTGATCCAGGCCAGGATACTGGTGGCCTTTTTGGACACCTGGGCACTCTGCTGGCTCAACTTCAGCTGCTGCTAACCGGCACCCCCAAGTCTTTCTCTGCTGGGCAGTTTCCAGCCACTCTACCCGGAGCCTGGAGTGTCCGTGGGGTTGTTGTGATGCCACTGCAGGACCTGACACTTGGCCTTGCTGAACCTCATGCAGCTGGCCTTAGACCATCAATCCAGGCTGGCCAGGTCTGGGCCACAAGGTAGGGCAGTAACGCAGTAGGAAAGCCAAAGCTCTGCATCCAACTGAGTGGGGCCTGCTGTAGGGATGGTGAGTGGGAAGAAAATCCTCCTCAGGAGTAAGCTAAAACCTTACCATTTTGGGAATGAGACAGAACAGAGGATTTCAAAGCTGCTAACTCTAAGACCTTAAAGCTTCCTGCTGTGTATGGAGCAGAAATATCCCATTGATACTGGTGAGGTGGTGCTGGAGGACCTGGCTGGCGGCAGAGGGTCCACGAGCCACTTTTGCCACCTCCTGCACTGGCAAGGCTGACTTCTTCTGCAGACCTTTGCCCTCACCATGCCCTTGAGGCTGTGTCCCATCTAGTGTGGCATTTCTTCAGCAGAAGGACATGGGGAGTAGCTGTGTTGCCTAAACAAGCAGGCATGTGGGCTCCAGTTGTTTAACTTGCACTCTTTCCAGTGACCACACGCAGAGGAACAGCAGCTCCATCTCCTCCAAAGACTGGGGTAGCTACGTGGCTTGGTAGGAATGCCTAACCCCAGATGGCCCTTCCTAGGTTAGCAGGGCAGAGGAAGGCTTTACTGGGAGCCTAATTTGAAAGCCTGGAGGACCAGGAACTGAAATAGCTCTGTTCTCATTCCTCTGCTACTCTGAAGTAGCCACTGCTCAGCTATGCAGGCCAGCCAAGGAGCCCTGCACTCCAAACCAGTCCTGGCACTGTTCTCCTTGCCAGCTGGCTCCTCCAGCCACGTGGCATCTCTCAAGGAAGCCTCTGTGGGGGTTAAGCCCTTCTCAGGACTCTCTAGAGGCACAGTGCTGCTGCTGGCAGTGGCAGGGAGCTCCAGCTGCAGACATGGTGCACACCCAAGGTGTGAGCCTGCAGCCTATCTGCTTTGTGGCTCCCAGCAAATCTCAGGGCAGCGCTCGCTGTGAGTGTGGCATCCACTAGCCGCAGCTGGGCTGGGTGAGCTGAGGGGATCAGATTTCCCCATGCAGCAAATTCAGCAAAGTTGGTTGCTGAGAGAGAGCTGAAGAAGGCATCAAAGTCCCCTTGATGGGTGGGATTTTGTGTGCTGCAGTTGGGTCAACGCTAGACTTACAAGAGCTGCCTTTATCTGCAACGCTTGTGGCACCCTGGGTTAGGTCTGAAATCTGTTCTTGGGGTAGCAACAACTTTTCAGCTCCCCCTCCAAGAAATACTCTGCATCTGGTGAGCATCCTACCAAATCTCACTGCTGTGTTCTGTCTCTTGTTGCTCACCTCCATCTGGAGAAATACAGATCCTTGGCAGATACAGGAAATGGGGCTGACAGACCTGAGAAGGGAAAGCAGCTCTTGACCCCACTCACCCAGGGACTGTAGGAGCTGTGATGTCCTCATAACTACCTTAATCCAAAAGAGATGATGGAGAAGCAGCAGCTCCCTTTGGTGGCTGCTGTCTTGCAGATGCTTCAGCTCTGCTGCCTTGCTGCAGCAGCAATTCAGAAGCTGTCACCTCGGAATGCCTGCATCTGGGAACAGTTTGGGTTTTGCTTCTTCTGAAAGAAGGCTGCTCTGGCACTGGTGCTGGAGGCTAGAACCGAAGGTTTCTGCTGAGAACAAGGCTGGTGAAGAAGGATTTTTTTTTTTTCCTTTTTTTTTTCTTCATGTGAGAGCCCCCAAAAATGATTGTGGCCCTGGGGAGCCACGGTGGAGCCTGAGGTTTTGAGTCATGGCAATTTGGTGGCTGCTGAAGATAAAAGGGCCTGGCCCAGGAGGAATGAGCTCAACGCAGAGCTTGGTATTGTTGAGGACTCTGGGAAGTGGTGGCCATGGGGCTGCTGAGGACAATGCTAACTCTGTCTGTGGCTCTGTTTCAGCTGCTTTCTTCCAAGACTGCATTTCTGAGCAGGACCTGGATGAAATGAACATTGAAATCATTCGAAACACACTTTACAAGGTGAGACTTTGCTGGGAAGGGAAAAAGGTGTTAAGATCTCTGCTTGTTCCTAGTGTGGCTACAGCTCTGGCTTAGGGCAGGAGCTCCAACCGAGACTGCCTTTGCTCAGCCAAAGACAAGAGACTGTTTTCCTCTTGGAAGAGACTTAAAGACAGTTGTTGGTGGGTTGTTTTTTTTTTGTTTCCCTTTCTCTCTTTCTTTCTTCCCTGGAGTGGTGCCAGAGTAAATGTGACCAAGAACGAGTAGCATCCATTGGAAAGTAAAAGCAGTGTTCTTGGAGGGGCTTGGCATCCCATCACCCAGTTCTGCAAACTCAGGGCACTAGAGCTAGACAGAGTAGGATTCTGTGGAGCTGTCAGGCTCTCAAGAGTGTCTCCAAGAGGTTTTGCTGAGGTTACTACTTTGAGTAGATTTCCTCAGGCCCTAGGCAGGCGGCAGAAGGCTGCTCCACATGAGTTTAGACTTGCAAGTAGCGTTCAGAGGGCTAAAGTGGCTGGATCTGAAGCTTGGTTGAAGGACTTGCACAGGCATGGATGGCTTTCTGCCCCCAGCTCTTTCAGAAGAGCTTCCAAGAGTCTCTCCAAGCCTCCCGCGGTTGTGCTTCGGTGCTGTTGGTAGAGTGGTGTGAAAGGCTCAACCGAGGTGGAGAAGTCCTGCAGGTAGAGGCACAGGGGTGTGGAAAAGCTAAAGATCTCCTTGTCCTGGTCCTGCTGTCTCCTTTGCAGGCCTCATCTGGTTCTAGCTAGTAGTATCAGAGCAGGTGTTTATGTGCAGGCTGTGGCTATCACTCCATCTCTGCTCTCTGGATTAAAGGTGGGATGCAAGATTGTATCTGCCAGCGTTGTTTTGGCCGGTCACAGCCAGCCTGCAGTCAATGTGACCTCTGCTTCCCAAGGAAACCTTCCGTGGCCTCTTTTGGAGAGCCAGATAGCAGGTCAGGCGTGAAGGGAAGGCAGCAGCAAGAGGGCAGAAGGAGCTACCTGTTGGCATTCCCACCCAGCTGCCTGCACCTTCTGATGTGCACTGCTCTGAGGGCAGGCAGGGCTGGGTGCAGAGTTCTGTGCTGAGAGGAGAGGCAGATGGGAGAAGGCAGGGAGCAGAGTGCAGGGCTAACGAGGAGTGAGAGGCATCTCCTTGGGTGCCAGCTGCCATCTCATTTCCCTTCTCCATTTTGAGCCCTGAGAGTGCCCTGCATTCTGTTCTTTCTGCTCCAAGCCGGCCATGAGCCAGCAGTGTGGCCAGGAAGGCAAATGGTCTTCTGGGAGGCATGACAAAGATTGTGGCCAGCAGGCTGAGAAAGATTCTTCTCCCTCTCTACTCTGTCCTAGTGAAGCCACATCTGGAAGACTGTGTCCAGTTCTGGGCTTCCCAATTGTGGAGAAACAGGTGGAGACTACAAAGCTGCTGAGGGGCGTGGAGCAGCTCTGGGAGGAGCAAAAGGCTGAGAGCCTGCAGAAGAGCAACCCCAGAGGGGATCTGAGCAATGCCCAGCAAGAGCTAAAGGAGCTGTGGGGGGCAAGAGGATAGGGCCAGGCTCTTGTCAGTGATAACCAGGGAGAGGACAAGGGGCAGTGGGCACAAACTGGAACCCAGGAGGGACAGGGAGTAGGGTCCTTTTTCTGTCTCCTTCCTGGAATCATTCCACAGGCTGTCCTGCATTTGAGCAACCACACAAGCTGGAGACGATGTTTCTTTGATGAGTGATGATCAGCAGTGTCCTCTTGCCCTGTGTGATGACAAATATTTACAGAACACAGGCACCTATGTGCTTTCCTGGCACAAAGGGTGGCCAACACCTGCATTTTTTGGTCCATTGTCAGCCCTGCAGCTGTTGTGACATAGCAGAGATTTGTGATTCATAGAATGGTTTGGATTGGAAGGGACCTTAAAGATCATATGGTTGCAACCCCCTGCCATGGGCAGGGACACCTCCCACCAGCCCAGGCTGCTCAAGGCCTCATCCAGCCTGGCCTTGAACACCTTCAGGGAGGTTGTGGATCACAGAATGTGATCGCAGGTTGCAGATTACATTCTGTAATTCTGTGCTCCACAACCTCCCTGGGCAACCTGTGCCAGTGTCTCCCCACCCTCACTGCCAACAATTTCTTCCTCATCTCCACTCTCAATCTGCCCTCCTCAGGTTTCCCTGCACTCCCTCTCAGCCTCTCACCACAAGCCCTGATGCCTCAGCATCATTTCATTCCGTCCCTTTTAAGTGATTCCGGTTGCAGCTCTCTGTCCTTGGGAGGGTTTTAATCACATGGTTACTTTCTTCTGAGAAAGTTTTTTTGCTGAGCTTAACCATCCTAGGCTGCCCCTTGGGAGATGCAGTCATGTCCAGCTGGGCTCTGCTCCATCTCCAGGAAGGATTACATTTCCTGCAGGCACCGTGGCTGTGCCTAGCCTGAGACCTTCTCGGCAGCCCTCCGGCCTGCAGCGCTGAGAAGAGACTTGCAGAACAGGGGCTGGGTTTGCTTCACAGCTGTCCTGTCTCATCTCCTGACTCTGCTTACCCAGTTCTCCCTGCCCAGCAGAGGCCTTGCAGCTACAGTTGTGTGGCTTGGCATGTTCCTGGAGGCCAGAATGGGATCAGGAAACCACGTGAGGCTTTGCTGCCTGCTTTGGAGTCAGGCGACTCAAAGGAGCACAACAGGCCTGCCCCTTGGTGCCTGGTTTTCCTGCCTGCAGGAAGCTCATGCAGTTGCTTGAGCAAAGCCCAACCACAACCCTTCATGTCTCCAGCTCCTGGGGAAGCACTGTCCCTTTGTGTGGGCTTGGCACCCGAGTTCACACGGGGTAAAGAGTGCCTGTGCTGTGTTAAAAAGAATTTTAGGAGCGTCCCTGCTTGCTCTCTGTCCTCTGCTGAGTGGCCCTGTGAGACAGGAGGTGAAGCTCTGTAGTGCTCATCTGCTCTCTCTCTTTTCCAGGCTTACCTGGAGTCCTTCTACAAGTTCTGCAAGGTGCTGGGAGGTACCACAGCAGATGCCATGTGCCCAATCCTGGAGGTAGGTCTGGAAACCCCCAGAGCTGGGCAGTGCTGGAGTGGTGCTTCTCTGTGCTCAGGCCCAATGTGCCTGCCAGCGTGAGGGATGCTCCTCAGCATGCCCATGCACCTTCTCCATGCCCACTGTGCAGGAGAATGCTGCCTGCACATGATGCTGGGCAGGCTTGGTTCCCCAATCCTGATTACCATAGCATCCCAGACTGGATTGGGTGGGAAGGGGCCTTTCAAGGTCATCCAGTCCAACCCTCCTGCACTCAGCAGAGATGTTTGCAACTAGAGCAAGTTGCTTAAAGCCATGAACAACCCCACCTGGAATGGTTCCAGGAATGGGGCAGCTCCCACATCTCTGGGCAACCTGTACCAGGCTCTCCCTACCCTCAGTGTTAAGCATTTCTGCCTTCTCTCCACTCAATCTCCCTCTTCCAGGTCAAACCATCACCATCTAAGCAGGCCCTGTTTAGAAGTCTGTCCCCAGCTTTCTTAGAGCCCCTTTCAGCACCGAAAGTCCACCAAAAGGTGACCTGGAGCCTTCTCTCCTCCAGGCGGAACAAGCCCAAGTCTCTCAGCCTTGCCTCACAGCAGAGGCCTTCCAGCCCTGCCAGCATTGCTGTGGCCTTCTCTGGCCACTCCCTGTCTGTGCTGTGCTGAGGACTCCAGAAATGGACACAGTAGCCTGGTGCTAAGGCTCCTTTTGCCTTCATGGCAGCATCGTCCTTCTTCCCCACTGCTGAAGAGCAGGAGAAGAAGCAGAGCTGTTTGGCACATGGCCTGTCCCCATGCCAAGGCCTGCCGTGGGACATGCAGGCCTCGGGGCTGAGAGAAGCTCCATGTCCCAGGCAGGGCTCTGCTCAGTGATTTGGCTTCTGCCTGGGCTGGGGAGTTCCTCACCTGACTGCGCCTCTGGTCATAGCGGGAGCCTGCTGGCGTGGCCTGCCCTGGCAGAGCACCACACAGCTCGGTGCGTCCCAGGGCATCATCTTCATGCTGCCTTTTGGTGTGGCTGCGCTGAGAGCAGTGTCACTGCCTGCCAGCCTCCAGCAGAGCTGCTGCAGCCAGAGGTGTCCCTCTTCTCTTCTCCTGCAGTTCGAAGCTGACCGGAGGGCCTTCATCATCACCATCAACTCCTTTGGCACTGAGCTCTCCAAGGAGGACAGAGCCAAGCTGTTCCCACACTGTGGCAAGCTCTACCCTGAGGGCCTGGCCCAGCTGGCCAGAGCAGATGACTACGAACAAGTCAAAAATGTTGCCGACTACTACCCTGTGAGTGCTCTGTGCTGGTGGATGTGGAGACACACTGGGGAGGACTGTGGGGACCTGCTCTGGAACAGAGCTTCTTAGAGCTCAGTTAGGCCACGCCTTGATTACTGGGTCCAGTTCTGGGCCACTCAATTTAAGAAAGGTGTTGAGGTGCTTGAGTGTGTCCAGAGAAGGACACCAAGGCTGGTGAGGGGGTTGGAGCACAGCCATGTGAGGAGAGGCTGAGGCAGCTGGAGTTGTTTAGCCTGGAGAAGAGGAGGCTCAGGGAAGACTTCATTGCTCTTTACAACTACCTGAAAGGAGGTTGTAGCCATGTGGGGTTGGGCTCTTCTCAGGCAACCAGTGACAGAAGAAGAGGACACAGCCTCAAGCTGTGCCAGGTGAGGTTCAGGCTGGATGTTAGGAAGAAGTTCTTCACAGCAAGAGTGGCGTTGGAATGGGCTACCTGGGGAGGTGGCGGAGTCCCCATCCCTGGAGGTGTTTAAAATGAGGCTGCATGAGTCACTTAGTGGCATGGGTTACTTAATTAGAAGGTGTTAGATGATAGGTTGGACTTGATCTCAAAGGTCTTTTTCCAGCCTGGTTAGTTCTGTGATTCTGGGATTCTTGGGGGTCTGATTCCTCCTGGGTAGAGGGTTACCAGTCTACTGCTGCTGCTGTTGGCCCTGTGCTCTGCTTGGCCAAGGTGGAGTTTGGTTTGTTATTGCAGCAGTGACAGGGAGACTGGGCATGTCCTCTGTGCCCCATGCCAGGGTGTGGGGACTGCCCTTGCCACCAAACCCTTGAGGTAGGGGTGTGACAGCAGTGGCGACCTCTCTATGGCTAGCTGGGGTGGAAATGTGTCTTCGGTGAGAGACAGCTGCTGCATCTCCAGCCCTGAGGGGGTCTGAACTCTCCTTCAGTCCTAGGCAGACACTGACCTGAGAGGACATGCTTAGGTGTGTTTGGTGTCAAGGGCAATGGCTTCAAACTAGAGAAGAACAGATTTAGGTTAGATGTTAGGAACAAGTTCTATAATTCATCCTGGCTGGCATTAGGAATGCTGTGTCCAGCAGGAGCAGGGAGGCGATTGTCCCCTTGGACCTGACTCTGCTGAGGCCACACCTCTAGTACTCTGTTCAGTTTTGGGCACCTCATTACAATAGGGATGTGAAAGTGCTGGAGCCATTGCAGAGGAGGGCAAGGAAGCTGAGGAAGGGCCTGGAGAATAAATCTGATGAGGAGCGACTGAAGGAGCTGGGGATGGTTTGAGGAAGAGGAGGCTGAGGGGGAGGCCTTTTGGCTGTTTACAGCTACCTCAAAGGACATTGTGGAGAGGTTGATGCTGGTCTCTTCTCACAGGTAATTAGTGATAGAACAAGAAGGGGTGGCCTCAAGCTGCACCAGGGGAGGTTTAGACTGGAGATTAGGAAAAATGTTTTCCTAGCAAGAGTGGTCAGGCACTGGAGTGTGCCTCCCAGGGAGGTGGTGGAGTTGTCAACCCTGGGTGTGTTTAAAGTCGTTTGGATGTGGTGCTTGGGAAATGGTTTAAGGTGAATCTTGTAGAGTAGGGTTCTGGGTTGGACTTGGTGATCTTGAGGGGCTTTGCCAGCCTGGATGTTTCTGTGATTCTGTGGTGTCCTTGTGTGTGGCTGAAGACCTGTTTGGAATCAGAGCTTAGTGTTCCCCTGACCCAGACGCTCTCCTCTGTACATGGATGGGTCTGTACCTGGTGCATCCCTTCCTGCAGGCTTACAGTTGTGGTACAGCTTTGAGAAGGGGATGAGATCTCTGCCTGGGTGAACTCCCAGATGGAATAAAGACATTCTCTGTCTCTTTGGGCATTGCTTTCAGGTTTCTCTGTGTCCTCTGCTCACCTGCCATGGTGGCTAAGTGTGCCTGCTCGACACAGAGGCCCCAAATGCTTCTGAGCTCGGAGGGCTTTGGGTGTATCCTCTCTTGTTGTCCTCTTGCAGGAGTACAAGCTGCTGTTTGAAGGGGCTGGCAGCAACCCTGGAGACAAGACCCTTGAAGACAGGTTCTTTGAACACGAGGTGAGTGAGCCCCCAAGACACTTTTTGGAGTGCCTACCCGTGCCACTTCCAAAGCCCAGGGTAGAAGCAAGCTCCTTGTGTGCCCTGCCTGCAGTGTTGTGGGTGAGCAGACTCTGAGGGAAGGGAAAGGTTGGGGGAGGATGTTCCCAATGGAGGGAATGGTGGCCATGTGTCCATCTTCTCACCCAGACATGACGAGAGCAGTGTGGGAGGCAAGCCTGAGGCGGCTGGTGGATATTTGCTCCTTCCACAGCAAAACCAGAGTGTAATGATGTGGGAAAGGAGGATTTTCCCAGTGCTGGGAGTATAGATATTCCCTCCCTCAGTGCCAGAGCCTGTCCTGAGCCCTCTACTGTAGTTTAGAGCTGCCCCCACCACCTAGGAAGATGCAGAGGACACCTGTGCTGAACCTTCAACCTGCTGGCCAGGGCACAGGCACCTCCCAGGCTGCTCTACACTTGCCTTGACCAGCTCTTGACCTCCTGTGTGAGGTGGACAAGCAGCATGTCCTCTTGTGTGCTTTCCCCAGGTGAAGCTGAACAAGTTGGCCTTCCTCAACCAGTTCCACTTCGGTGTCTTCTACGCCTTCGTGAAGCTGAAGGAACAGGAGTGCCGCAACATCGTCTGGATTGCCGAGTGCATCGCCCAGCGGCACAGGACCAAGATCGACAACTACATCCCCATCTTCTAAGCCCTGCTCTGCTCCCAGCCCACCCTAGGGGCCAGAGGAACTCCTCTCAGCTCCCTCAGTCACCCCTTGCCCAAACTCCAGGCATGTCCCATCTGTGGAACTGGCTCGGAGGAAGGAACTGTACAGTTGCTCGTTAAGTTATTGATGAAGTTGTGTGTTCTGTGAGGGGTCCGGAGGGAGCAGTGGCCCCTGTGGAGCAGGAGGGCCTCCTGCTGTCGTGAATCCCATAGTTCCTATGTTGCTGTCCTCGTATCTTTGTGCTTGTGCTTCTAGAGCAAGCACCAGCAGGGGTGCTGCTGCCTCCCAGGAGTTCCCAGCGCTGCAGAGGAGCAGGTCAGGACTACCATGGCTAGGGGATCCCTCCCTGCATCCCAGTCTGCATTGTTCCTTGAGGTTGTGGCTTGCCAGTGCTGTGTAGCATAGCCCGTGCTGCTCTGCAGTGCCTCTACTGCCCTGGAGCTAGCCCTGGCCTGGTAGAGCTGAGCAGCCCTGCGTGAGGCAAGGATGGAGCCCATGGGCAGAGGGCAGAGCCTGAGCACCAGTGGAACACATTCTCCTCTGCTCCAGCTGCCTTTGTACTGGCACAGCCTTGCCCTGACCTCAGGAGCAGCTCTCATCGTGTTCCCTCCTGCCCTGCAGCTTGAAAGGCTTCCAGAAGCTGGCCAAGCTCCTTCCCCTCACTGAAGATCTACAGCTTGGAGTTTCCCGTCACAACCACATAAGATAAGGGGCTCCTTTCAGGTGTACAGATGGTGCTGGACCCCTGCACCACCCCGAGGCTGGCACGCTCTCCCCTGCGCAGGAGACCCAGACTGGTGCTGCCATGGAACTGTATGGGCACAGCTGACCCTGGGCTTTGGCTTCATTTGGTCACCCTGAGGAGCGCAGCTGTTGGCACAGGTGTCCCACACCCTGTTCAGGCTCTGCCTGTCTGTGGTGGGAGCCAAGCCCTGGGCATGGCATGCCAACCCTTCTTCCTGCTGCTCCAGGTCCTGTCCAGCTCAAGGTCTGGGAGCTGTATCATGGCACTGGAGAAGCCTCCCTGGTGGGAAACACATGCTCGGTGCTTGCTGCTGGAAGGAATTGATGGAGAGTGGCTCTGTCCCAGCTTGTGCTGTGGTCACCTCTGCAGTGTTTGTGCTCCCTGTATTCCCTCTTCTCCACACTAATAAATATCTGCCTCCTGCCCTGTGCTCTGCCTCCTCCCTTGAGCACCTGCTTCCGCATTCCGCATTTTGTCAGTGACATGGACAGAGGAATGGAGTGCACCCTCAGCAAGTTTGCAGATGACACCAAGCTGTGTGGCACAGTC
>VWZE01007623.1:83714-93985 GCA_013396675.1 Eubucco bourcierii | reverse complement strand
TGCCAGATGAAGTCCTGGGGAAAGAAAAATAATTTAAAATGCATGGGCACCCTGGTGGGATGCCAAGGGCTCCTACCTGTGCTGTTGGTGTGAGCTTGGATGTGCTGCAGGACACGCTGGATGTCCTCTGGCTTGGTCAGGTCCATCTGCAGCAGCGTCAGCTTGGGCGAGCAGCTCCTGCGCAGCTCCTGGGCACCGGGCCCCTGCGGGTCCAGCACGCTGGCGAACACCCGAAAGCCCATGGCATCCAGGTGCTGCGCTGTCGCCTGCCCAAAGCCCGAGTCACAGCCTGCAAGAGCCAACAGGAGCCTTACAGTGGCTGGAGACAGCTGCCAGCTGGCTGGCCCCAGCCCTGACAGCCTCCCCACACCTCTGCCTCTCCATCTCTAGTGGCCAAACTTCCCACCTGGCATCAACAACCCCTCCCTCCCCCCCACCTTGGGACCACGCGAGCTCATCTCCCCACTCCAGTTCCTGACCTGCCAGGGCTTTGACCTTGCCCTGGGGCACTGGCAGGTCACGGAGCTGCTGTTTTCTCTGTGTCACACCTGCAGGAGGAAGAACCCACACCCTTATCTGCAGCCCCATCGCCCCGAGCGCCTTGCTGCTGCACGCTGCAGGTAAACTGCAGGCGTGGGGCACCAGGGCAGCCCTGAGACGCTGTAAGGCCACAGCCGCCAAGCCCCAAAACAACTTCCCAAAGCTTCATCAGGCATCATTCAGAGCTGGCCCAAAACTCTTGAGACATAGTCTGTCCCAAATGCTTTTCAGCACCCCCAGAAATGGTAGCCGAAGAGCATGGCAGCTCCTTGACTGGTTGAGGATGCCAAGGGAACTGAAAAAGGAGGGGGGAGAGGAGGGGAAAAAAGAAAATACAGAGAGATTCCAGTCTTCTTCTGCCACTCCACGTCCTGGAGAACAGGTCGTGTGAGGAGCAGCTGAGGAACCTGGGGTTGTTTAGCCCAGAGAATGGAGGCTGAGGAGAGACCTTCTGGCTCTCTACAACTCCCTGAAAGGAGGCTGGAGCCAGGTGGGGGTTGATCTCTTCTCCCAAGTATAGAGAGATAGGAGAAGAGGAAACATCCTCAAGTTGCACCGTGGCAGGTTCAGATTTGGCATTAGAAGAAATTTCTTCACTGAAAGAGTTCTCAAGGACTGGAAGAGGCTGCCCAGGGAGGCAGTTGAATGCCCATCCCTGGAGGGGTTTCAGAGATGTGGTGCTGAGGGCCATGGTTCAGCACCTGGCAGAGTTAGGGAATGGTTGGATTCTATCACCTCGAAGGTCTCTCGCAACCAAACCCCTTCTGTGATTCTGTTCTCCCCTTCAAGGGAGCATCGACTGGGCTGCCCCATGCTGGGGAGCAGTGCCGTGCCCAGCGCCAGCCTCATCGCCTCTTCTAGCTCAGCTGCAGCAGGGGTACCGCAGGTGACACCATGGGGGTGGCCGGGGGACACCCCGGGCAGGAGCTGGGTGTCGCAGGGCCGGCGGCTGGGGCAGGGCGGAGCGGCCGGCGCGCAAACAAACAGCGGCGGCAGGGTACAGCCTGTTCCTGGGGCCGATGGCAGCGCTGATAGCTCGCAGGCAGCCGGTGCCACCGCTGCTGCCCAGGCACATTAACCATTAACTGAGGAGTGCTGCGGGGACAGCCCTGCGGCTCATACACCCTCCTGCCTGGCACTCTTAGGTGCTCTTAGGACAGCCCTGAGAATGGCATCTGGAACCAGTTGGGGATGGATGCAGCAGTAGCCATGAGCACTGCCAACCACTCCGTGGGCCCCCACAAGACTTCACACCCCTCCCAGCAATCCTGGGGTGATCACAGAGACTGGATGAGAACCCCTCCTCAACTCCCAGGCTAGGACCGGGGTGTTGCTGGCTCCAGCTCTCAGGGTGCCAGGTAAACCATCCTCAGCTTGATGCCTACAACAGGTCCCCAGCCCAGCTTTCAGAGGCTCACAGAATCACAGCATGGTCAGGATTGGAGGAGACCTTTGGAGATCATCCAGTCCAACCCTGCTGCCAAAGCAGGATCACCCTGGGGCAGGTCACACAGGAGCACATCCAAATGGGTCTTGAAAGCCTCCCGAGGAGGAGATTCCACAACCTCTCTGGGCAGCTTGCTCCAGGCCTCCAGCAGCCTCTCACCAAAGACGTTTCTCCTTATGGTGTGGTGGAACTTCTTGGGTTCCAGCTCATATCCATTTTTACTTGTCCTATTGCTGGGCATCACCCGAAAGAGCCTGGCACCTTCACCTTGCTACCCACTCCTCAGATATTTACAGACATTAATCAGTCTTCTCTTCCCCAGACTGAACGGCCCCAGAAACCCCTAAGAAAGTCCCTGGCCAGAGCTCACAGCAACAACACACCCCAGAGCTGCCCAGTTGGCAGGCAGGGGCTGCGAGTTCACCCCTTTCCCACACATCACCCAACACAGTTCCACACGGCATCACCCCAACACCGCACCCCACCCCCCCGCAGCCCGGTGCCACAGAGGATGCCCGCGGTGCTGCCGGCACAGCCCATCGGCCTCTCCCCACCCTGGGAACAGGTCACGCTCCCAGCAGCCGGGCAGATAAAGCTACACTTCACCTTTCCCAGCAGTGCAGGAGAAAACTGCAATAAAGATAAGCTTTAAAAAACAAAAGTGCTCACGGCAACGGCCTCCCCGTGCCGCTGCCAGCACCCCGCTGCCACCGCAGCCGGCTGGCACACGGGCGACCTGCGCCGCTCCCGCCTCCCTCCGCACATCACCTTGCCGAACCTCCAAACACTCCCCATCGCCTCCCGACCCTCCAAAACACTGCCAAACAGCCCAAACAACCCCCACCCCCACACCCCCCCGGGGAAACAGGTTTGCTGTCGGTCCGTGGGGAGGCAAAGCTGGCAAGGAGGCAGCAAGCGCGGCCGCCGAGCCGGGCAGGGTTGGGCTTGGCCCCGGCGCAGCGGAGTGGTCGGAGGGCTCGGCTCGGAAGTTTTAATTTGTTCACACACGCAAAGGAAAGGGGAAAAAAAAAATAAAAAAAAATTGAGCTGTTGGGAGGCTGGCGGGGGCCCGGGGCCAGCGGGACGAGGATGCTCTGGTGTTATTTAAGGTCTCTGGCGCTGCTCAGCTTCCTGGCCGCCCTGCTCGGGCATGGCCAAGAGCGCAGGGAGGGACAATGGAACCCCCCCCGGGACCGCAGTACGTGGTCCTAGAGCTCCCCATGGCCACCGCCGCACCGGGGCTGGAGCCGCTGCCGGAGTCGCTGCCTCGGCTTAGCCCGGCCGGCAGCGCTGGAGCCGGTCAGTCTGTGCGGCCCCGGTGAGGTTGATGGTGGGCTCGCCCCCCTCCGAGGATGCTGCATCACGAGGAGATGCCGGCCCCGGCTCCCCCTCCAAGCCCTGGCTCCCCGCTCACCGGCGGGGTTTTGCGTTCGTGACGGCAGACCGGAGGCAGGAGAAACAAAGCACAGGGAGCGCAGTGCTCGAAGCTGTCCCATCACATCCCCACACCGCACGCACGCCCAGCGACCAGAGACACAAATTCAGGTTGCAAAATCCAGCAGAGAACTGTGGGCTCAGCGAGAGAGGGCAAACAAGAGGCAAAAGCATTCTGCACGGGTCTTCTGCTAGAGCAGCAAAGCCCTGGGACTCTGTACAAGCTGCAGCCACTGCCCTGGTTTGCCCAGCACTGGGGCATGCCAGCATACTGGCACCATCAGCCCCAGGTTTACCTTTAAAGGTTTCGCTTCCAGTATCACCATTAAGGCACCCTCCCACCTGCTCAGGGAACCGCAGAGTAGTCCAATCAGCAATCCAATCCCACCGTGGGCATCAAACCATGGCCCCAAGTGCCATGGCCACATGATTCTGGAACACCTCCAGGCATGAAGACTCCACCTGTGGGCAGGCAACAAAACTGACCTCAGGATTCAAGGAGCAGCCTGACCAGTGCCCAGTCCAGGGGCACAAACACTGCCCTGGTCCTGCTGGCCACACTGTTAGTGATTCAGGGAGAGCAAAGAAGATCGACCACGCAGGATCATGTCCCCACCACCCAGAGATGCCCATTACTGACAAAAGCAGAGCCACTAGAGCTGTGCCAGTTCAGCAGCTCCCAGCTGTGGCAGCGATAGGCACATCTTGCACTTCCTTGCTGGTGTGAGCCAGGCTGGGCTCATGCACCACCAGCTGAAGCTATCCTCCTAGTTCGGTGAGGGCACATTGCTTCCAGGTGAATCAGGGGTGGCATGGCACTGGCTTTTTGCTGGCTTAGGCATATACCTACTGCTGCAGTCAGCACCAAGGTGTGGACCTGTGCTCAAAACCAAGGCTGGAGTTTGCTGAGCAGAGCTAAGAGGGGTGGTAACACAGCTACTGCCCAGGAGCTGCCAAATCAGAGCCACCTAACCTGTACTGTGCCTAATACCAGCACCACACAGGATGGAGGACTGGTGGCACAGTCTACCATGCCCACCCAAGGGTGGCTTCCCCATCCGAGCTGTGGAGCTGCAAGCCATGCATCTTTATGCTGAGCCACAAACCACACAGTTTCACAGATGGCATTTGGTTGGGGACCCTCCAAGGGCATCTTGTCCAACCCCCTACAGGCAGCAGGGACACCTCCAGCTGGAGCAGGTTGCCCAGGAACACATCCAGGCTGATCCTGAATGTCTCCAGGGATGGGGCCTCAAGCACCTCCCTGGGTAGCCTGTGCCAGTCTCTTCCCACCCTCACTGTGCACAACTCCCTCCTGATGCCCAACCTAACTCTGCCCTGTCCCATTTCCAAATCATTGTCCTTGGCCTATCCCTATAGGCCCCTCTGAACAGTCCCTCCCCAGCCTGCCTGCAGGTCCCTTTCTGAGCACCCTAACCTCTGAGCTTCAAACTGTGCAGCCTCAGCCCTGAGCTGGGCAGCCTGACCCTGAAGGCACAAGATGAATGTCCTCATCCCTCAGCCAGGCATCCTCAGCCCCAAGCCCCCGACACTGGGATGAGCTCAGCACAGACATGCCAAAGCTCAGTGCCTAGGAGGCAGCTCAGCTGCAGAGCTGCCCAGAGCCCCCTGGGTGCAGCAGGAGCTGCTCCCTTCATGGTCACCCCATCCCGAGACCCCCAAGGTAGAAGTTGGAGAAGGGGTGCCCCAGGACTGCTCCTCCAGCTTAGCCCTGGCAGTGTAGGCCAGCACCTGGGGAGAGCAGGGAGCTGCGGGGCATCCTTTGGGGATGGTCCAGCTCTCACCAAGCCCAGGGGCAAACAGGCATTTGCCAGCCAGGTTGGGCACCCACAGCAGCATCACCCCCTCCCCAGGTCTGCAGGCCATGGTCTGGGTGCCCCCCGCAGCTCTGCCACCACTCCCCAAGTCCCAGGACATCAATCCAACCTCCCAAATAGAGCTGCACATCCTAGCACCCTGCCCAGGATGGGGCTGTCACCAGCCTCCCAGCAGGAGAGTGCCAGCTGCAGGGCAGGGGTGCCAAGGCTGAGCAGATTAATGAGCTGAGCTCTTGTTTCCATAGGCCTGGGTTCAGCTCCTGCCCATGATGCCAAGCTAAACATGGCTGACATTTTGCTCAGAGGTGTTGCCTGCTGGCCCCAGCTAGACTCATCACCACTGCTGCCTCAGATCCAGCTCAACCATGGCGAGTCTCAGCTGGGCATCTACAAGGGCACAGCAGGGACTGATCCTGGTTGAGCTGCTTGGGGATGGTCATCCCAGCTCCATCCTTGGAACAGCAGAGAGACCTCACAGAGGAAGCAGACCAGGGCAAGTGGCTGGGCAGTGCCACCAGAGGGGAGGGAGTGTCCCCTAGAAGTCTCTAGATGGGACTCAGGGAGAGGGTCCCCTGTAGAGGGCAGGTCCAGGCAGGATGAAGTATCCAGCAGATGCCCATGTGGGTAGGGCAGGGCCATGTGGCCCACACCTCCCGGATGCCACAGGCATTTGGAGCGAGTGAGGAGCGATAAAGGGCTGATGTCAGCCCCGGGCCAGAGGGAACACATTCTTGGCAGAGTGCTGAGGAGGGAGGGGACAGCAGGAACACCTGAGCCCATGGCAGCTGAGCTGCCCTAGTCACCCTGCCAGCTACTGCCCACACCCAAGGCCCTGTCACAGGAGTGAAGTTGGGATGGGGCACTGGCGGTGTCCCCACCTCAGCCCTGGTTCAACTGGCGGTGTCCCCACCTCAGCCCTGGTTCAACTGATGGCATCGTCGTCAACAGGAAAACCCACCCCTCAGCCATGGCAGTGTGCCATGCTGGCAGCAAGCAGTCCCCCTGCCCATGGACCCCACTGACAGCAGATGGGAATAGGATGGCAGGAGGTGGCAACAGCCACAGGGAGGCTGCTGCTGGTCCTCGCTGCCTGCTTTTAGAACCCACAAGACTCATTTAAACTAAACCAACCCAACTCTCTGGAGATGCCTTCAGGGACAGCCTGATTTGGGTGCCCCCAGAACAGCAAGGGACAATGCACAAGCTCCCCCCAATCTGAGTGGCCTGGGTGGGCAGCCCTACAAAGCCTCAACCCTCCATCCCCAAGGCAGAACCTGAGCCAGCAAGGCACACAAGGTACACCCCTCAAACAGACCCCCCAGAGACCCTGCCCCACCATCACAGATACTACCAACCCTGGGGTGCTGACAGCTCAGGATGAAGTTTAATTGAGATGTGACAATGTCCTATGGGTGGGGGTTCAAGCAGTCCACCCAGGAAGGCAGAGCTGGGGATGCCACTCACCACAGGGGGTAAGGGTTGAGCCAACCCCCTGCCCCTGCCAGGCCAGATGGTGTGAATGCCAAGGGCTCAGCCAAGCCATGTTGCAGGTTCACACCCCAGCACCTCTGCTCAGCAAGGTGTCTATCACTCAGTACACCACAGAGCCAGGGAAAATCTGATTTTCTGCCCAGACACAGAGGGCGAGGAGCCCTGAGGCCAGCACGGATGTGCCCACAGCTCCTGGATCAGCAGCAGTCTTCAGGAGCAGGCATCAGCAACACTGGGAGCCAAACAGCACAGGAGCAGCCATGAGATAAATCAGTGCTGAGAGCACTTCTCTGCCCAGCAATGCCACTTAAAAGCCACCCAGAAGCCTTACCACCCCCCACCACCAAAGCTGTGGGCAGCAGATGCTGCTTGCAACTGGTGAGGCCAGTAAAGGCAGGAGCTTGGCATCTTGTCCTGGTGTGGTCAGGACGGCAGTGAACCCACCTGGAGTGGCAACAGAGCCCAGTCACCTTCCCCTGCACAATGCCAATGCTTGAGAAAGTCAGGATCCACCCACAAGCTGCAGGCAGCCTTGGCACAAGCTTTAAGCTCTTGGGAGGGGCACCTGAACCTGCTAAGCTCAGCTTAAGGACTTGCAGCAGCAAGGTCAGCAAAGGCAAAAGGCACTCAGATACGGGAGACAGAGGTGCAGGACAGCCCAGGAGATAAACCAGCAGTGCTGCTGCTGCCAGCCAGGACCAGCTTGGAGCTCACAAACAGGTGGGGCAGAGGAAGTGCCTCTCCTCCAGCACCACTTTGGGGTTTCTCAGAAAAAAGGGTGCAGGGAATTTCCTAGAAGCAGCTGCTGGCTTCTTCCAGCAACCACCATCTCCACCAGTGGCAGGCTGGAGAGCTGGCAGAGGAGAACCTCATGAAGCTCAGCAAGGGCAAGTGCAGGTTCTCCTGCACCTGGGGAGGAACAATCCCTGGCACACAAGCTGAGGGCCTGATCCACTGCAAAGCAGCTCCGTGGAGAAGCACCTTAAAGTGGTGGCTCACCATGAGCCAGCAATGTGCCCTTGTGACCAAAAGGCCAATGGGTTCCTGGGGTGAGATCAAGGGAGGTTTTCCCACTCTTCCACCCTAGTGAGGTCACATCTGGAGGACTGGACCCTCCTCAGCTCCCCGGTTCCAGAGAGACAGGGATTTGCTGGAGAGTCAGGCATAGGCCACAAAGCTGCTGAGAGGCCTGGAGCAGCAATGTGAGGAGCAAAGGCTGAGAGCCTGCAGAAGAGCAGCCCCAGAGAGGAGCTGAGCAATGCTCAACAAGAGTTAAAGGAGATGTGGGGGGCAAGAGGATGGGGCCAGGCTCTTCTCAGTGGTGCCCAGGGACAGGACAAGGGGCAATAGGCACAAAATGGTACCCAGGAGGTTCCACCTGACTAAGAGGAGAAAGTTGTTTGGTGTGAGGGTGCTGGAGGCCTGGAGCAGGCTGCCAGAGAGGTTGTGGAGTCTCCTTCTCCCTTGGGCATTGTGATGTTGGGCAAGCTGCTGTGGGTGTCCTGCTTGAGCAGGGAGAATGGGACTGGATGATCTCCAGAGGTTTCTTCCAATCCTTACCATGCTGGGATTCTGGGATAGATGCTGAGAGAGTGCAAAATGAGGCTATCTTGCATAGAAATAGGTTTGGGGGTACAGATTTGAGTAAAGCATCTTGAAATCTTACTGATCCAAGCTGCAGGAGCTCAGCTGGTGGACTGGTAGAGTCAGTCTGGGCTTGTGAGACCCTCTTCCCAAAAGAAGATAAACTCTCATCATCAAGGACTTGAGCTTTTGGCAGGCAGGGAGGAGCAGGAGCAGACAACAGCACAGACCTCACCTGTGACAGGGCACAGCCTGTACATCAGGGCTATTCTGGGAGGGATGGATGGGTGGATGTTCCTCTGAGAAGAGGAAGTTGTGAGGAGCCATGGTGATAACTGGGTTAATCATCACCTCCAGAGGGAACAGAGCGAACCGGGAACAGGGAGCCGGCGAGCCACGGACACCATCCATCAGCCAGAGCTGTCACTGGGAAGGACACCCATGGCCCAGGGACACTTCCACTGGATCAGTGCCAATGCCAGTCCAGCACCAGTAACACACCCATTCAGCCTCTGGGACATGGAATGGCCAGGTGGGAACCAGCCCTGGAAGCCCTTAAAGCTCTGCCAGCCACAGTTGGGATGTGGCACCGAAGATGCTCCTGGGGAACAAGGTGATGGAAGCAAAGCCATGGCTCGGGCACCTGCCCAGAGCATCCCTGGGCTGCAAAAGAGCTCCCAGCAGGCTGGAGAAACACCAGTCAAGCCCCAGAGCCATCTTTCACACACATCAGGCCCCAGGAGGCAGCAAGGAAGGAAAGATCAGCTCCTCTCTGTGGACCACCATGAGGCATCACCACCCGAGGACACCTCAGAGAAGTTCTTTCTAGCCAGGACAGGAAAGCACCACAGCCATCACAGGACCAAGAGAACCTCTGGTGGGTCAGCTCAGCTACTGGAAGTGCCCTGAACCACTGCCTAAGAGGGTATGTCATTTCACCCACGACACCACAGAGCTGGGCAAGACATGAGCAGCTGGGACAAGTAGCGCCAGCAGAGACAAAGCCAAGTGAGGGCTCAGTTTCCAGCAGCACCATAAAGCTGTGGTGGCTCCCACAAAGGTGTAGAAGCCTGGAGGGATTTTGGAGATGAAAACCTGCCATGCCTAGAAGGTGCCACCTCATCAGTCCCCTTATCACAAGGCTAGGTCCACAGAAAAATGGGCAAAAATCCTGCCCATCCCCACCTCCTGGTGGGTTCTGCAATTGGGACTGCGCTTTCTCTTGCAGCTTCCAGCTCCATGTGGAGCTCAGGCTGGGTTCTTATGGAAGCTGAGCAAATACCTAAGTGAGCATCAGCTGAGCTTCAGCCAAGACAGCTTTGGCAATACACTGAGCTGTTGAGACCTCCAAAGCTAAGAGCTACTCCTCAAGCCACACTCAGTCTTTCTTCTGTACCCAGCTGAAGTTTTCACCCTCCAGCTGCAGCTCCCAGTTTGGGTAGCACAGGACTGTTTTGGTGCATTTTTCCCCCAAACCCATGAAGGTGACCCTCCAGGGTGATGTGCTCAGACATGGTTGTGCTGAACCAGGTTGCACAGGGCAGCTTGGGACAGCAACAGCAGAGCCCAGGACACCAGCTGGAGAAGGCACAGAAGTCATCATGCTGCACATCCCAGCTGAATGGGGCTTGTCCCATCTCTCAACTGGTACCCTAGAGAAGGTCATAGTGTCTTTGGAGGTGATCACCAGCAGATGTGTGTGGTGTGATGTTTGTGCCAAACTGGGGTATGGCCACCAGACCAGAGAGAGCAGGGAGCAATCACAGATCTGCTCAAGGATGCAAACAGAGAGTCAGCAGGAGATAACCACGACAGGAGAAACAAAGGCATGAGAGAAGGGGCCAGACGCCCACGGAGCCATCAGAGCAGGTGTCACCTCCAGAGAGGGGCCCAGCTCACCAACCCAGCCTTTTGGGGGGGGGGGGGGGGGGGGGGGG
>VWZE01007623.1:72015-82388 GCA_013396675.1 Eubucco bourcierii | reverse complement strand
CCCCCCTTTCTTTAAACACACAAAAGGATTGCTTGGACACCAGGGTTGGAGGTTGGGTTTTGGTCCAGCTTGGAGGAGCAGTTGTCCCTGCTGTTAATTTTTAATAGATCTTGGAAACCCCAGAGCAATTCCAGGGAATGAGCTGATTTTCAGCCTGCACTTAGCCCAGTGAAGACACCAGGGAGCTCAGAGCTGGCTCATCAGCTCCAGAAGCAGGGTGGAAGCTGTCTGTGAGGGCCTATAGTGTCTTTGCACGGAGCTTTACTCATCACAAGACCTGTTGGGCAGGCTGTGAGGTGCCACGCTGGTGCCCGAGCCATGCTCTGGAGCAGAGGTGCCCATCCCAGAGCCAGCAAACAACCCCTGAAGCCTGGAATCCCCAACAACCACCCAGGTTTAGCTGGGAAAGGGATCCAAGAGGGAAAATCAAACCCCAGAGAGGAGTGATGCTGCTCTTCCACCCAGCAAGGCAAGTTACCTTCATGGCAGGAGAGTGGGAGTCCCAACATCTGGATCAGATCACTCCATCCTGCCACAGTCAGATGCTTCAACATCTGCCCAGCCCATGGGAAATGCTTTGACTCCAGTCAAGTTTTCAAAGCCTCCTGTAACTTTGGGCAGGGCCTGAAGCTCTGCCCTGTTTCAGGTCACTAATGGGGCTTGAAGCGCTAACCAGAGCCACACCAGCAAACCCCAAGGTCCCCTCCAGCCAGTGAGGATAGAGCAGCAGCAGCAAGTTTGGGTCCAGAGCAACCTGACTTGCCAACCCCTTTTGCTCACAAAGATTTGTTGGGTTCTGTAGGCACCTCCTTGGTTTTGTAGGGCTACACCAAGGAGGACTAAGGATGCAAAGGATCCAAATCTCATTCCTGGGGCAGCCATCCTAAGGCTTTGGGTTATTTTGGAGCTAATTTAAGTGCAGCCTTCACAGACAGAGCAATGAGACACTGCTCTTCTGAAGGGTCAGTATTGATACCTTGCTCCACAGCTCCTGGCTTCCCCCTGCTCTGGCTAAACCCTGTAGATGTGCAAGGTCTCCAGGCTGCTATTGTGTTTGGTCCTTCCCAAGGATCTCTAATTCAGGCAATTAGCTACTGTCCAAAAAGAAACAAAATCCATCCCAGGCAGCTGCACACAGCAAAGCACAACTACAAAGGGCTCTGCAGCAGCTCCAGCCACACAGAGCCCCGAGGTGCTCCCAGCCACCCTTCTACCATCTCCAGCCACTTAACTCAGTTATGTGGAGTGGTTTTATGTGGACTCCCCAAATCTCAAAAGCATCCAGCAGGACCACAGGGATCAAAAGAGGAGTTAGGCTCACATCTAAAGCCAATCTTTGCATCAACTGCCATCACCCTGAATTTGGAGAGACCAAACAAGTGGCAGCTCGTTGGTGCTCTTGTAGACCACCAGACTGGCACTGGCTCCAGAAGCTGGAGTGCTTCCCAAGAGGGAGGAGATGGGAATGCAAGCAGCATCCCTCTTCTTCACTCACACCCTTCAGGGGGACCCAGACATACCCAAGAATTCTGAGTTCAGGTTTGGGAAGGGGTCAGCTTTTTGGTGTTCAAAGCGAAGCTGCTCCTGGTAAGCTGCTGGCACATGCCTGCATGCTGAGCTATGGATGCCCACCACCAGCATCAGCACCCTGAGGTGCCCACCATGCCCTGTAGCATCCTGACTGGTGACAAAGGATTCCGGGTGTCGGCTACCCCTCAGTTTGCTGGCGCTAGGTCAGGCTGCTGCCTATACCCTGCCTGCCCACACCACCAGCATGCTGAGGTCTCTCCAGCTTCCAGTGCTGGGCTGAAGCCTGTGCCAGACCATGGCCTGGAGGCAGATTTGGGCTCACGGGCAGGCTCAGGACAGTATGCCAAGGGCAGTTTGGAGATGGTTGCCACCTCCCTCTCAGCCCCAGGCTGGAGCGGCTGATCTCCTCTCCCCTCCTCATCCTGCCTGAGCTGCTGGGGCTGACCTCTCCCAGGCCAGCTGCACAGGAGGGCATTCTCCTCCCCACTGCAAACAGCTGTGACCTCCCCCTGTGAAGGCAGGATTAACACTTTCCTCCCCCCTTGCCCCCAGCCATACCCTGGAGACATGCTCCTGAAGAAACCAGACTAGAGATGCAAAGCAAAACCCCCAAGGTCACAGCCACAGATAAACACAGCACCACAGGGACCAGTGGCCACCTACTTTGCTAGCCCAAGGGATGCACCACAGGAGACTGCAGCATCCCTCTTTCCCATCCGGAGCAAGCAGCTGCCCATCCCTGCTCCAGCCCAACCCCAGCTCCATGTGCAACACCTGAAATCCAAACCTGCAACATATGGGAAATGCTGCAGCTCCGGAGTCCCTGCTGCTACCACAGGGTCAGCAGCTCCACATCTGCTCTGCTGCTTTCCCACTGAGCTACACAGTTCATTTCCCTCCAAACTCTCATAAACTGAGGTTGGATTATCCAGCACTCTCCAGCCCAGCACGTGGAGCTGAAGCATCGCATGCGGAGCTTGACTTGGGACTGTTCTCAGGGGGTCTGGGAGAAGGGGCAGCTGGAAGAGCTGGGACTCCTTGATCAGGAGGCACAACAGCACTGCGGCCACATCCCCTTGGCTCCAAGGAGGCATCATCCAACCGACACAGCTCCCTGCTGTGGGATTAAGTCAGTGGCCAAGAAGCTGTACAGAAATGGAAATGATGCCCAAATCTCGTTGGGCTGCAACCTGCAGTGCTCCACGGCGAGCATTAGGAGAGGGACTTCAGTGCATTTCTCCTGATCTACAGGGTCCAGCACAACACTCAGCATGCCAGGAGCCCCATCACTGATGTCCAGTCCCGCTGAGGCGCCCAACTCTGTGCTTCTCTCTCTGCAGGATTTACTTCCCACAGGGCAGAAGGCTGCTCCTCACCAGAAGCTTTCTTCCCTGCTGCCCAGATCCTCCTTGGCTGCTGCTCCACACCAGACACCAGCAAGACACTCAAAGCCCTGCTGCCAGGAGGTGTCTGGAATTAATCCACCGAAGTATCAGGCTAATTCCTCAGCGAATGCTCATCTAGGGCTGACATCCCAGGAGGATCTGCCCTCAGCATGCCCCTCGGCAGGCACCTGCTGGAGGAGTTGCAGCAAGGAAGCGCCGATGCTGCGCTGCCGGCTGCAGCTCCAACAGGTAAAACCACCAAGTATTTACAGCCCAGAGCAAACACACCGGAGCTGCCGAGGTGTCACCTCAAAGCACCAGGGCAAGAACGCCCTGTTCCAGCCACTGACTCACTAATTATACAGGCAATGCCACAGAGCCAGGGCTGGCTTGACCCGCTGTGCCACAGGGCACCTGCGAGCCCGTGGCTGTCAGACATGTCCTCCCCAGGCAGCCCTGCCCTGCCACGGCTTTGACCTTCACTCGGTTGAATCATTCATTCATCTGCTGCCTTGCTCCTCCAAGTTTCCTCCTAGGAGAGGCCTCACTCCACCTCCCACCAGCTCCGGGACCCAGCTCTCCCCTCCCCTTCTCAAACGTTCCGCATTGCAAGACCCAGGTTTTGAGGAAACGCAAACTCTCTTCTCTAGCTGAAGGGCGTCCAAGCCCAGCTCAGACATCCCCACCGGCGTATGGGATCCCATCCTTGAGGGCGCCACCAAGGTCATACCTCCTCTCTGTATCCATGCCGGGCCAGCAGCACCCTCTCAGCACACCTGTGGCCACTACACTAGCTCCAGTGCTTTCTCCTCACCCCACGTCTGCTGCCACATCAAAGCACCTGCTGGCCCCAGCAACCATCACCATCCACCAGCCCTGCTACCGGGAGGAGGGAGAGGAGAAAGCACTCCCGTATCAAGGTATCCTAAAGAGATTCAGCCAGCAAGGCAGAACTCTGTGTGTCTGGATCACATCCCATCTCCTGCAGACCCACACTCAGAACAGAAGAGCTCTGGGCCAGTAAGCTAGAAAAGGATTTGGGGGAGAACATCCCAAGGATGCTCCCAGAAAAAGTGGGAACAGCCTCATTCACCCTCAGCAGCTCTCGGGACAGAGCTCTGGATGAAGTAATGGTGCTCAGCCCTGGGTAGCTGCCTCTGGTGTAGCCTCTTAAGATACTATGAAAAGCTTTCTAAGAACAAGCATGGCTCAGAGAGGAGGACAACCCTTGGGCCACGCAATTGCTCTCAAGCAAGTGGCTCGGCCCTGCGCCAGCCCCACCACATTTCCCATCCAACCTCCCAGCTTTCAGAGGCAGCAGCTCCCAGCATCACACTGCAACTGGTGGCCAAACTTCAGCCCGGGAGCCAAAGGCTTGTTTGAAAGGGGCCGACACAACTCCCTCCATTCAGGGGCAAGGGCAGGTCCAGCCCAGATCTGATGTGGAAGAGGAGGGACAAACAGGTGAGAAGGTGGCCCAAGGAGGAAGGGGGGACAAGCACCAAGGCAGGACGGCAGCACCCAGGAAGGAGGGGGCCAGCACCCAGGCGGGACCCCACTCAGCTGGCACCAAGGGACACACCGCTCACCGCCGAGCCCCAAACCCACGCCGAGGCCGTCGAGCCGTCGAGGCCGCCCGTGCCCCGCACTCACCTGTGACCAGCACGGCTCTGCCCGCCACCGGCAGCAGCCTGCGGGGTGATGCCCACCACAGCAGCAGGCAGGCGGCGGCGGCGGCCAGGGCCAGCCCCAGGGGCAGCGGCAGGCAGGCGCGGCACAGGCTCTGCAGCCCGGCCAGCCCGGCCAGGGGCAGCAGCAGCCCCCGGCCCGGCCCCAGGGCTCTNCCCGCCGCGCCCCTTTATAACCGCCCAGCCGGTGGGAACGGGGCGGGGCTGCTCCCGCCGCCGCCAATGGCAGTCGAGCGGCCCCGCGCCGGGGCACCGGGCACCGCCGGCACCGGACCGGCATCCCCGTACCCCTCTGGCACTGCCGGGACCGGCACCTGATCGGCACACGCCGGCATCCCTCCGGGACCGGACCGGCACCCCTGGCACTCCCCGGACACTGGCGTGACTGGCACCGGCCGACACACAGCGGGCATTGCCGGTACGGGACGGGCACCCAACCAGGACAGGGCTGGCACACAGCGGCACTCCCGGGGCATTGCCAGTAGTGGCACCGACACCCTGCCGGGCGCCGAGGCTGTGGTTGATGGAGCCGAGCCCAACGAGACAAGGGGACTCCCGTGGCGTGACTCGGCTTGGCTCGGCTCAGCTCGGGACACTGTGCCACTGAAGTGGGGACGCCTCACACAACACAGCTTGGGACCTTGTGCCAGCTAAGCAATCATGGTGCAGTCCAGCTTAGCTCAGCTCAGCGTGATCAGGATGGCTCAGGATTTGATGATACCCAGGTAGGCACAGCTCAGCTTGACATGGCTCAGCTTGGCTCAGGGTATTCTGCCATCTAGGTGGGTAAGACTTGCCTCAGTATAGTTCAGCATGTCTACCTAAGTAGGCACAGCTCAGCTTTGTGTGGCACAGCTTAGATCAGCAGGGCTCAGCATGGCTTAGCTCAACTCAGCTCAGCACAGCTCAGGACATTATGCCACCTAGCTGGGAAGGCTCAACTTGGCATAACTCAGCTCAGACTGGCTTGGCACGGCTCGGCTTGACATAGAATAACTTGGCTCATCCCAGCATGTCTCAGGAATTCATGCCACCTAGGTAGGCACAGCTCTGCTTGACTCAGCTCAGTTCAGCACAGCTCGGCACATCACGCCACCTAGGTGGGCACAGCTCAGCTTGGTTCACCCTGGCTCAGATTGGTTCAGCTCGGCACAGCATGGCACGGCTTGGCACAGCTCAGCTTGACTTAGTTGGTCCCAGCACAGCTTGGCTCAGTGTCCAAGAACTTGGGCAGAACTTCCCACCAGTGATTTCAACCATGCTTGATAAGAGGGCAAATCCTCTGCCTGCTGTCAGAGCCTGAACCAGTGCCACCAGCATCCATGTCCCATGGCATAGAGGACAAGACTCAGACCCCTCGTGGCCACCCCTCCACTGGTGTCATCCCTTGCAGGATGATGTCCTCCATCACGAGCTCTCAGGACCCACTCCTCTGCTGGGGCAGCAGCATATGAGCATTGGGCCAGATGCCACTTGGGTCCTGGCACTGTGGTTAGCTGTGCTCAGGCTCCTCCCCATGCCCAGAGCCAGCAGGTGAGGTATGACTCCTGTCCCAGATATAGAGCCGATGCCCCCAAGCCTGCAGCTTACTGTTCATTGCCACCTGGCATGGGCAGCACCATGCCACCCAACTCTGGTGTTTCCCTGGGGCCGTGGCATAGCAAGGTGTGCTGGAAGCTCACTTTGTCCCAGTTTGGCACTACACAGCTTGAGGGAAGCCCTGCTTCTCAGTGCTGAGTGCCAGGCTTGCGCCACCCTTGGCCAGGGAGGACAAAGTCCTCCCCTCCCCGGGTTTATGATGCGGGTAATTGGTGCTGCTGCCCTGCATTATTAAGTGCCCACTTTAATATTTCACCAGGGCTCTGTATGTGGTGATCCTCTGCATGTCCCTGCCACGGGCCTGGCCCTCGGCACCCTCTGCCATGCCAGCACTGCACCAGCTCTGCCAGTCTCGGCAGCAGCAGTGTTGATGCCCAGCGTCATCCTCTTTGGAAACATCGTCCGCACCGGTACCAGCGGGCAAATGCAGGTCGTCAGCTGTGGCAGCACTGGAGAAGCTCAAGCGTCAAACTGGCTGAGGTGGTACTGCTGCAGCGTGGTGGTGGGACATGGTTGGGCTACAGCCCTGCTCTTCCAGGAAGGAGAATGTTTGGAATGCTGGCCAGGTAGAGGGGGAGAAGGGATGTTCCCAACAGCCTGGCTGTGGCTCTCCCACAAGAATCCTCTCAGGGCACAGAGCTGTGGAACTCAGGGAAAACCATGGAGGTAGCCACGAGGTAGAGCCTGAAGGGACTTGGGCTCTGAAGAGGAACCTGTTAAACGCCCTCACTCACCTCAGCGCTTCTCCAGGGCTTGAAAATCGCTGTTGGAGATAGGTTGTTTTCCAAGGCTATCCTGAGGGAGCATCCCTTGCTGCCCTGGTTGAGCTGCTGGGGTGTGTGAGTGAGAGAGGGCAGGGCTGTGGCGCAACAGAGAACCAGGGCATGGAGTCCCTGGTGAGGATAGTGGTTCACCAAGGCTAGAAGTGGCCATTCCCACATGGCAGCATGAATCCATGCAAATTCTGCACCATGAGGGATAGCAGACAGGTCGCCCGGGGAGGTGGTTGAGGCCCCATCCCTGGAGATATTCAACGGGAGGCTGGACAAGGCTGTGAGCAACCTGCTCTAACGGAGGATGCCCCTGCTGACTGCAAGGGGTGGGATGGGGGTGGGGGTGTATTGGACTGGGTGACTTCTGGAGGTCACTTCTATCCCAAAGGGTTCTATGGTGCTCCTGGAGAGCTGGGTTGGGTGTCCATCCATCCATTCATCCATCCATCCATCCATCCTTCCTTCCTTTTCCAGAGACCTATCTGGATGTATTCCTATGTGACCTGAGCTATATTCTATAGTGCTGCTCTGGCAGGGGGGGTTGGACTTGATGATCTCTAGAGGTCCCTTCCAACCCCTAACATACTGTGATTCTGTGATCCCGTCCAGAGCTCCTCACTCATGCTTCAAGGATGCCTTTCTTGTGGTACACGTCAAGATGGGCTGTACCTAGCTGTGATGTGTTCTGCTGACCACAGCCAGGACTTGCCATGGACTCTTTCATCAAGAGATCTGGTGTGTGTAGGGTGTCTGGGAAGCTTGGACCACCCTTTGCCATCTGTGGCTGTTTCTCAGTCTCCCCTAAAAGCCCAGCGTGTGCTTTAGGGTGACCTTGGTGGCTGTCCCGTTGAAGACAGCTGCTGGCCTTGTTCATCACCTCATTGCTCAACACCCCGGGGGCGCCTCCCAGCCGTGCCATGCTGTTAGGAAACGCCGGCGATAGCCTCATTACCTTTTGACCTACTTGAGCTCTTCCGTGCCCGTTCTGCTAATTACAGCTCACCTTTGCCGGGGGAAGTGGGGGTGGTACCACCACAGCCGTCTTGGGGCAGCTCGTGCAGGTCCCCCGGGGGACACTCTCACACACACACACATGCACTCACACACACCATCTTCCTAGTGCTCTCCTTGCCCTAGGCTGTTGCTCCAGCTCTGTGGAGCCTCCCATGACTAACAGGTTTTGAGATAATTGTTCCACTCCCTAATCTCATCTGCAGAAGATTCGTGGCATTGTTTTGTTTTGGGGGTTTGGGTTTTTTTTTTGGTTTTTGGGGGTTTTTTTAAGTGCTGTGAGCCATTTCCAGGGGCTCTAAGCCCGTGAGGGATGTGATTCATCCAAGCCGTTCCCACAGGTCCTTAATCTTCTCCAAAACAGCAAGTCCTTCTTCTGAGGCTATTATCTCCTTAGGGAACACCACCCAGGTGAGCAGCTAACAGGGCACCTTTGTTTCTTCATCAGGGATGGAGGCGTGTGCCAGTGCTTGCTGCCTCACACAGGCCATGGGGGGCAGCCCTTCCTCGGGAGCAGTTGTCTGAGGAGAGAGGGACCACGGGGCTGGAACATACTTGGATGTTATTCCCAGGCTGGCTACCTACCATGGCCCATCAAGGGAATGCTGGAAAGGTTCCTCACTAACTAAAGCAGGTGGAGCTCCTTCTCTCCCACACCATGTCCTCAAAGTGTCACAGAATCAAAGAATCACAAACATCCAGGTTGGCAAAGCCCCTCAGGATCACCGAGCCCATCTATAACCCTACTCTACAAGATTCACCTTAAACTATATTCCCAAGCAGCACATTCAAACATCCCTTAAACACATCCAGAGTTGGTGACTCCACCACCTCCCTGGGCAGCTCATTCCAGTGTCCTTGGGGCGTGTAGGTCCATACTTCTTCACGGTGAAGATGTGGGACACTGGACTCTGTTGGTGTCTGGAGACAGTTAAGGGGTGACAAAGGCCACTGAATGAACCCTCACTTTGACCCAGGGGGTCTGGCAGAGGACAGCAATGAATTTCTCAGCGTTTGTGTCCTGCCACTGAACTTGCAGTGTTCTGCTGGTTCTGGTTGGACTCTGCTGCCAGGGTGGAGACCTCCCTGTTGTTGTGACCTTTGTTTGTTTGTTTGTTTGTTTGTTTTTGGTTTTGTCCAGGAAGGACAAATATTTGGGTGACTGTGAATCAGCTAAGCCAGGCTTAGCTCTAGAAGGTCTGTCCTACACTCCATACTTTAATGCCTTCATGATCCTTCCCCTAGGCCAGGCCATGGAAACCAGGTCTACCAAAACCCAGCCTGGAGACACTTTCACAGCACAGCCAAGCTGAGGAAGAGGCATCCAAGGAACCAATTTAGCTCCTTCTGCTGGGATCCTCTGCCCCTTCTCCCCTCAGGACTCTCCATCCCTTGTTTCCAACTTACCTCAGGTCATGACAAAGGACTTTGGGGGTGTGTGTGTGTTGGGAGGGGGCACGTTCCTTATGTGCCATCACCATCCCATGCATTTCACCAATGTGACACCAACCTCAATCCTCCATGCACGAGGAGTTTCCACAGACCTTGGCTGGGTGGTGGGCACCTCCCAAACTTCTCTCTAGCTTCTGGAAAGACCTCTTTGCTCCTGTGGCACTGCTGCCCAGGTAACCATTGCTGGCAGCATCCAGCTGAGTGCTCTGCCCCTGAGTCTGGCTTGTTGCCTTCAGAAAAGCCCTACCTCTGCCTTGTCCTCCTCAGGCTGTGCAGGATCTCCAGGGATTTACCAAATGCAGCTCTGCTTCTGGCCACATTTGTGGCTTCAGGAGACACTTTACCTTCTAGGAAGCTGCTCCCCATCTTGCCCTCGAGCTTTTCCACCCTGGCAAGGACCCCCTGTCACTGTGCCTGCTCCCCCACCAAGCTTTCCGCACCGTGGTTCTCCAAAGAAGTTGTTTTGACCTCGGTCCTTTGGTGTGGTTGGGAAGCATTGGTGGCACTTAAAAGCACTCCCAGCTCCACCAGTGCCTGGCGCTCTTCATCCCTCATCTCCCAGGGCATGCATGGCACCTGTGCCACACTTGCTTTTCCAGCCCAGCATCACCCTCCCGTCTTTTGTCTCTCCTGAGCTCGTTACAGGTACTTTGATATGAGTGTCATGGGGACAGAGAAAAGGTGGCTTCCTCTAGGCCACAAGATGGATCCCAGGGGAATCCTGCTGGGTCACACTCCAAGTGACATCCTGCTGCCTCTGCCCCCAGGGAAGAGGGCAGTAGGTCACAGCAGCTGTGACCTCGTTGTCATCCCACGCCTCTGTCCTGCTGGGGAAGGCAGAGTGGAGCGTGTTGTCAGCCCCAGGTTGCTCAAGAGGGTTGTGACTGGGAAGTAGAGGAGAAAACCCAAGTTGAGGCAGTAGGAGGAATTGGGGT
>VWZE01007623.1:49263-71005 GCA_013396675.1 Eubucco bourcierii | reverse complement strand
GGCCCTGCAGATAGCCCCAAGGCTGCAAAAACCCAGATGGAGAGAAAAAAAAAAAAGGGGTGGGTAGAGGCCTCCAGTGAAGACACCAAACTTTTGGGGGCAGGGGCACTCCCTGGCACTCTGCCTCAGTTTTCCCCTGCAAACCCTTGGGAGTGACAGTCACATGTATAATGGCACCTTGGGACAGGTGCAGGAGGGCAGGAAGATGCTTTCCTGCCCCTTTCTCCTTCCCTTTCTGCATCTGACTGGTTCAGTGACACTTGGCATGCACTCTTTGTCCTTTCTTTGGGACCCCAAGCCAAGCACGGAGAGGTTTGGAGAGGTTTGGAGAGGAGAGGTTCAGAGAGGAGTCAGACAACATCTTGGGGCACCTCTGAGACATCTGCAGCTCTTGGTGTAGCATGCCACTGTCCCCAAAGCCACCTGGGATCATCTCAGGCACGTTGCAAGGTGGAGCAGGTTGGCACTGCCTGGTTCCTCTGAGGCCACCAGCATGTGGGAGAGGGGCAGCCTTAGGTAGAGGTTAACTAGGAAGAAGTTGCCCTGCCCAGGGAAGTTTTTCTTCATTCCTTGAAAGCCTGAGACCTGCTGTGCAGGATCTGGGGCTGGAGGCAGTGCTGGGGCAGCAGAGAGGTGGAGCTGCCCTGATGGATGATGTGACACCAATCCCAAATGCCTCTGTCATGGGTGATGATGCCCAGAGTGCTGCAGCTGGCACAGGGGGATGCTCAGCAACCAAGCAGCTATCACTCAGGAGGAGTATCACAGCCTGGGTTTTAATCTATGCCTGGGGTGATGTGAGCAGTGCCAGTTCAGGAGGTGGCACCTTCCCACCCACAGAGACAGGTAGATGCTGCCCTGGCAGCATTTACACCATGAGGCTGCCCATCTGCCAAGCACAGGATGCTTCTGAGGCTTCCAGCTCAGCCAGGGTCGGGTTTGTAGGGGACAAGGTGGCTGTTGTGTCCCAGGGACACAACTCTGGGACAGGAACAACTGCTTTGGATCCAGGTCATGGTCCAGTTAAAATCCTTCAGGAGGGGTTTGGAAGGTGAGGCTTGAGCTGAGCCACACACTTTGATCACTGTGGCCGTCTGCTGGAGCCACCACTCCTGCCCTTGAGCATGCAGCCTTGAGGCTGGCCATCAGTCACAGCCCCTTCTGGCAGAGTGTCCTCGGGTGGCAGAGCACACAGGGACAATGGTGCCCATGAGCCACAGGGCTGGCTGCTGTGGGCTGCATGCTTGCCCCAGGCTGTGGATGGAGCAAAGGGATGCTGGTGAGTACCATGTCATGCCAGCCTTCTGGGGCTCTGCAGGAGGTAGGAACACAGGGCTCACCAGGACATCTCTGGTAGCACCCATGTCCTGCTCAGGACCAAGGTGACAGCTTCCCTAAGGATCCAGGGGCATCAGCCCTTCCCTCCTGCCGCCACCCTTGGAACTGCCTGCTCCAGTTCATGGCATCAAGACCCTCCAGCATCCCAGCTCAGCAGTAGGGTGACCTCAGCAAGGGACAAGGGACACTGGCAGCATCTCAGAACATTTTATTGCCACAGTGGTCACAGGCCAGACCCAGCTCTTAGAGAGGGTCTGGGCCCAGCCCCATTACCCCTCTAATACTGTCGAGAAGATGAACCCTGAGCCTCCACAGCCACACACACAGGTGCTGAGCATCCTACATCCTGACTACCGTGGAGCAGCTCCAGGGTATTGCTTCCATCCTGTTGCCCACACCTCTAGGAGCTGGAGCCCAGCAGGGAAAAGCAAGGCAAGGCCAAGGGTCCAGAGTGTGCCAGCCCTGGAGCAGCAGAAGCTGCCACCATGTCCTGCCCTGGTTGAGCTGCTGCTGGTGGTGGGGAGCAGCATGAGGCCCTCTTGGCCCCCTCAAACATCCATGCCAGGTGCCCGGCCCAGGCCCAGCGCCTGCACCAGGTCATCACTGAGCCCATTCTTCAGCGTCCGTCTCACTGCAGGGAGAGGAGAGGGTGGCACTGGCAGCACCAGCAAGTGCTGCTTGCCAGGCTGCCCAGGCACTGAGTGCCTGCTCAGATGTGGTGGCCTTGGCATGCTGGGGAGGAGGGGAGGTGTGGCAATGGGGTACAGTGTTATGGTCTGGTCGCAGGGGACCTCCTACTGTGGCCTGGTGGGCTCAGTATGGGAGATCAGGGATGGCCACTGGGGAAGGTGGGACATGGGGACAACACAAGAAGATGGGACAGGGACAGATGGGATATGACATAGGAACAGGCACTGAGATGGGAAAGAGCATCTGGGCAGGGACACAGCACAGTGCACAGGGACAGGGCCACAGAGGTGGGACAGGACACAAGGACAGGGACACTCAGATGGGACAGAGTACAGGGATTAGGTGGAGCATGAGAAGAAAGATACAGATGGGACACGACATGGGTACAGGGAGATGGGAAAGAGCAGGGCCACAGGATGGAGATAGGGCAGGGCCACAGAAGTGGGACAGAGCACGGGGCCACAGAGGTGGGATAGACACACACAGATCGGACAGGGCAAGGGGACATGGCCACAGAGATGGGACAAAACATGGGAATAGAGCATGGAAACAGACACGGAGATGGGATAGGGTAAGGGGACAGGGCCAGAGATGGGAAAGAGCATCTGGGCAGGGACACAGGCCAGAATACAAGGACAGGGCACGGGAACAGAGACATGAGGGTGGGACAGAGTACAGAGACTGGGCAGAGCATGGGAAGGGAGACAGAGACAGGACAAGGCATTGGGACAGAGCATGGAAACAAATGCAGAGATGGGGTAGGACACAGAGACAAGGGACAGATACGGGACCGGGACACAAAGGTAGGATAAAGCATCTGGGCAGGGCCACAGAGGTGGGACAGGGATATTGAGATGGAACAGTGCAGGGGCTGGGCAGGGCACAGGGACAGGGACACAAAGATCTGGGCAAGGACAGAGGATGGGGACAGAGATATGCCAGGGCACAGGGACAGAGGTTGGCACTTACAGGACTTCCTATTGCCGCGGGACCTCCGGCGCTCCCTGCTGGCACAGGGCCGGGGGTTGCGGTTGTGGGTCACAGATTTCACCAGCCTGTCCATGATCTCATCCGAGGCATCGTCTGGGGAGCTGGGAACGTCCTCCTGGGCCGGAGAGCCCTGGGTAGGGGTGCTGTGTCCTGTCCCTGCACGGGCACAATGAGGATGCTGGCATCGGCTGTGCCCAGCCAGCCTGGCATGCCTCAAGTGCCTCTGTCACTCTGCTCCTACCCTGGCTGGCCCGGCTGCGGCGGGCAGCAGCCTCTGTGGGGGAGGTCAGCATCAGCTTCATGCTCTCATGCCCAGCTTCCATCTGCTCCTCGGGGCCACTGGACACCACAGCAGGTGCTGGAGCCACCTCGGTAATGCCGGAGAACTTCTCGGTCTGCAGCAGGAGAAGTGGGCATCAGGGACATGGAATCAGAGTCACAGGGTGGTAGGGGTTGGAAGGGACCTCTGGAGATCATCCAGTCCAACCCCCTGCTGAAGCAGGGCACCCACAGCAGCTTCCCCAGGACCACAATGCCCAGGGTGGGTTGGAAGCACTGCAGAGGAGTCTCTACAATCTCTCTGGGCAGCCTGCTCCAGGCCTCCAGCACGCCCACACCAAGCATCTTTCTCCTCCTGGAAAGATGGAACCTCTTGGGTGCCACTTTGTGACTATTGCCCCCTGGCCTGTCCCTGGGCGCCACTGACAAGAGTCCAGCCCCAGCCTCTTGCCCCCCACAGCTCCTTTAGCTCTTGCTGAGCATTGCTCAGATGCCCTCTGATTGCTTTTTTGCAGGCTCTCATCCCCAGGGCTCTCAGCCTTTGCTCCTCACAGAGCTGCTGGCATCTTTATCCTGGCACCCATGCCTCAGCTGTTTACAGACATTGATCAGGTTCCTCTCTCAGCCTTGTCTCCCCCAGACCAAACAGCCCCCAGGCTCCCAGCCTTTCCTTACAGGAGAGATGTTCAAGTCCCCCAGTCCTGCTGGTGGGGGGCAGCAGCTGGGAGTGTGGCAGGGGGTACCTCGGTGATGAGGCGCCCGCGGGTCTTGCTGCGCTGGCGGTGGGCAGCTCTCTTCTGCTGCTGCTGCAGGACGCGCTCCCGGCAGGTGCGGTACTCCAGGGCGAACTCCCGCAGCAGCTTGCAGATGGCAGTCACCTTCAGCTCCCGTGCCACGCTGGCAGAGTACCCTAGGTACAGCAGGAAGGAGTGGAACCTGCGGGGACACGCAGTCAGGGAAGCCTTTGGGTTGGAAAAGACCTGGAAGCTCATCTGATCCAGCCCTTCCCTGACTCTGCCAAGGCTTGGGAGTAAACCACAGCCCTTGGCACATCTCTGAGGCTCTGAAACACCTCCAGGGATGGGCATTCAAACACCTCCCTGGGCAGCCTGGACCAGGCTTTGAGAATCCCTTCAGGGAAGAAGTTTCATCTGATGTCCAACCTAAACCTCCCTTGGTATGACTTGAGGCCATTTCCTCTCACTCTGTCACTTGTTCCTTGGGAGCAGAGCCCAACCCCCATCTGGCTTCAGCCTCTTCTCAGGCAGCAATGAGGTTTCTCTCAGACTCCTCCACACTAACCACCCCCAGCTCCCTCAGCTGCTCCTCCCCAGCCCTCTTCTCCAGAGCCCTCCCCAGCGTTGTTGCCCTTCTC
Source organism: Eubucco bourcierii (assembly GCA_013396675.1). Classification (NCBI taxonomy): domain Eukaryota; kingdom Metazoa; phylum Chordata; class Aves; order Piciformes; family Ramphastidae; genus Eubucco; species Eubucco bourcierii. The sequence continues at coordinate 66,333 of VWZE01007623.1, read as the reverse complement.
TGGACCTGCTCCAGCCCCTCAATGTCCTTCTGGGAGTGAGAGGCCCAAAACTGACCCCAGGATTCAGGCTATGGCCTCATCAGTGCCCAGTCCAGAGAGACAATCCCTGCACTGCTCCTGCTGGCCACACCATTGCTGACCCAGGCTAGGCTGTTGGTGCCCTTCTTGGACATCTGGCACACTGCTGGCTCATCTTCAGCTGCTTTCAACCAACCTCCCCTCTCCAGTTCTTCCTCTGCTGGGCAGTTCCCAGCCACTCTGCCCCGAGCGTGGAGTGCTCATGGGGTTGCTGTGACCCAAGCGTAGGATGCAGCAACTCAGCCTTGCTGATACCAGCTGTGGGGAGACACCAAAGGGGTGCCCGCTGTGTGCCCAGGCCCTTGAGACACCAACCTGTTGAGGACACGCCTGTGCACCACCTTCAAGGCGACGAGGCGCTGGGTGCTGTCCTGCAGGAAGTCTGTCAGCTTGCTCTTCAGCACCAGCTTGGCCTCGTGCTTAGCAATCACCTTCAGGTTGTCCCAGGATGCTCTGCACCTCCGCTCCAGCTGTGCCAGGCTGTTGGCCAACTCATCAAAGTCAACCTGGAAGGAGCAAGCTGTCAGCCCCTGGCCGTGCTGGTGAGGCAGGGTGGGTACAGAAGCTGCCCCTGGCAGCGGCTGAGTGCCACCTGCTCAGGCCTCACCTTGGCGGAGCGAGTGATGGAGGCAATCTCCGAGTAGAGATCAGTGGATTCTGGGAACTTCTCCAGCACCATCTGGCAGAGATGGTGGAGCAGGGACTGCCGGTGCACCGTGTCCTTCACTTCCGAGACCTTCTCCAGGTAGCCCAACTCAAAACCTCTGCTCTGAAATGCCAACAGGTTCAGCAGGGCTTCTTCATCCCTCCTCCATCCTAGAGACCCTGCCTGGCCCTACCCAGCCTCATGTGCCCATCCCATGCTTCCCACGGTCCCTCTTGGGTACCCAGGCACCGCAGCTGGTCCTGCCCATGCAGCATTCACACACCCTCCACACCCTGCTCATTACCTGGGAGCCATTCAGGAAGTTGCCCATGGCCAGCAGTGTGGCCAGGATGCACTTGAAGGTGTGATTTCTGGCCAGCTGCTCCATGCCCACCTTCAGATCAAAGAGTGGTTCTGCAATTTCCTGGGAGAGCAGAGAGACAGGTGAGGACCCCTTGGCCACCCTCTCCTTTGGGAGCTTGCTCACAAAGACAACCACCTTATGCTCAATCCAAGCCCACACCTCAGGGACCTGCAGCCTGCCCTCAGCCAGGACAGCATCTCCCATAGCCAGATGTGGCTGGTGCTCACCAGCAACTTGCTTGGCTCAGCACTGCAGGGGCTGGCAGCAGTGGCAGTATGGAGGGCAGTTGGGGTGCACGGCTCCATACCTGCTCCAGGCTCTCATAGTCTAGCTTGAAGGCCCAGAGCTGGAGCCTGGCTGTGAGGTCACTGATGGAGGAGAGGGCAAGCAGGAACTGCTCTGCAGAGCCCAGGGGCACATCAGGGTTGGCCAGTTGGGCCTCTTGGATCTTCTGCTTCTCCTCCTCAGTCGGGACCATGGTCAGGATTTTCTGGAGCAGGCAAAGATGGATGTGTCAGGCTCCAGACAGGTCACTGTGGGAGGTGCCCCCTGAGGTATCGTGGCATGGAGGCCTCCTGATCAGCATGAGGAGCCCAGAGAGGCTGAGTTCCTCCTGTGCTCACCTCAATCCCCTCCTTATTGACAGCAAACTCGTCGAAGTTGAGCACTGCAGTCTTGATGATGTGCACAGGGGGCAGCACTGTGAGGCCAATGTTGATGGCATTGCTCCTCTTGGGGTCCAGCACCACCACCACCTTCTTCCCATCCATGGCCTTCTGCAAAAAGGAGAGGATGGATGGAATCAGCTGAGTAAAATGGCTCGAGAGGTGAGACAGTGCCAACCTCGCAAGGTTCGACAATGCCAGAGCACCTGGCGCAAGGCAATCCTCATGCACAAATCCAGGCTGGGTGGGGAACAGATGGAGAGCAGTGCTGAGGAGGAGGACCTGGGGGTGCTGGTCGATGGGAAGCTCAACATGAGCTGGCACCAAGTGCTGCCAGCTCGGCCCCAACCATGTTCTGGTCTGATCCCCAGCAGCAGAGGGGATTCTGCTCCCCTGCTGTGCTCTGCTGAGACCCACCCCCCCACCCCTGGAGTCCTGGGGCCAGGTCTGGAGTCCTCAACACAGCACAGACAGGGGCCTGTTGGAACAGGGCCAGAAGAGTCCACAGCAGTGCTGGCAGGGCTCTGCTGTGAGGCCAGGCTGGGAGAGTTGGGGATGTTCAGCCTGGAGAGGAGAAGGCTCCAGGGAGACCTTCTGGTGGCTGAAAGAGGGCTCCAGGAAAGCTGGAGAGGGACTTCTGTCAAAGACATGGAGTGACAGGACAAAAGGTGATGGCTTCAAACAGGAAGAAGCTGGATTTAGATGAGACATTAGCAAGTAATTCTTGACCGTGAGGGTGGTGAAGCACTGGACCAAGTTGCCCAGAGAAGTTGTAACAGCTTCAGGCCAGGAAGTTCAAGGTCAGGTTGGATGGGGCCTTGAACGAGCTAGTCCCAGGGAAGGGGGCTTGGAACTAGGTGAGCTTCAAGGTCCTTTCCAAGTCAGACCATTCTATGAAGACAGCAGGGATCAGGGACTGGTAGTGAGCCAAACCTCTGTCCTGTCCTTCGCCATCCCCACCAAGACTCTGGGTGCCCATCCTCAGCACAGGGCAGGGGTGAGAGTGTATGCCAAGAAGGGTCTTCATAGGAAGTACCAGCATTCCTCCCACCCCTCGAGTCCCCTTGGCTGATGGGTGCCAGTCTGCTGGTACCTTTGAAGTTGGTGCTTCCTTTGATCGTGACTCAAAGAGATGCTCCAGTTTGGCAGTATTGACCTCAACATTCTGCAGGGATGCCCACAGTGTGGCCTGGCCAAACCTGCTTGGCCCCACAGTGCCATCCAGTTGCTTCAGCTCCTTCCAGAAGAGCTTCACTGTCCTCTTCTTCTTGGCCTCAGTGGGGCCATCTGTTGCTGAGGGGCCTGGCAGCCCTAGGGGAGGTGAGCAGCCAGGGATTGCAGGAGGTGGTGGTGGAGGTGGTGGGCAGCCAGGGATTGTAGGAGGTGGTGGTGGAGGTGGTGGGCAGCCAGGGATTGCGGGAGGTGGAGGGGGAACTGTAAGAGCTTCGATGCTTGATGCTTTGATGTCAGATGGGAGAAAGGAGCCATTGGCCATGGGCCCTGTGTCCAGGATGTCCAAGTCTTCTTCTTCCCCCAGATCAGTGAAATCCAAGTCCTTGATCCTCAGCTGCACAGGGCTGGCCTCCAGGCGCTCCCATGTCAGCTCCACGTCCTTCTTGATGGGCATCATCCCAGTGCTCTCCAGCTTCTGTGTGTGGGTCTCGGCATCTACGTTGGACATGGCACGCACCAGCTTGGCATGTGCACTGGCCACTGGCCCGTCTGGAGCCCTGCCATGGTGACAGGTCCTCTCCTGCACCTGGCTGCCACCTCCCTTGGTGTCCATCTCTGCCCCACCCTGGGCCAGGGGTGATGCTGGACCCTGGAGGAGGACCTTCTCCTTCCCTGGCTCGGAGGAGCCCTTGGCATAGAGCAAGTCCAGCATGAACTTGGTGTGAGAGGAGATGGTGCTGCAGGAGTCTGTGGTGTCTGGCCCAGCCAGGGAGGACCCTGCAAGGAGAGACAGAGAAGCTGGGGCAGAGCTGGGGTCCTGTTCCCGGGCAAGGTGCCACAGCCTTTGGAGGCTGGTGGGCAGGTACCACCCAGCTTCTCCACAGCTTTGGGCTGGGGAAAGGACCATGAACACCCACCCTAGAGACCTTGTTGTGCCCAGAACATCCACCCTGGCAGAACCTACTTATGCTGGGTGGCTCCATCCTGGCCTCAGGGGTGCCACTGTCCTTGTCCCACGTGAAAGGAGTGGGATGCTCCAGCACAGCATGACCAAGGACCTCGAGCCGGCCCTTGGCCATGGAAGAGATCTTCTCCTTCTGGGCTGCAGCCAGATTCTCCAGGAAGCGAGCTCTGTGAGAAGGGGTTGGATGTGGGTGAGCAGCAAGAGCATGCTGGCTGCAGTGGGCAAACCACACCACGCCACACTGCACGCCCCCAGCGCTGGCACCACACAAAGACCTGGAGGACTCAACCTCCTCCAAGCCCTGCAGAGAGATCAATGATGCCACCATGGCTTGGGAAGCTGAAGGTTTGTGCCATCACCACGGTGTCACCATCACACTTTGGTCCCTACAGACCTGGTGTTCCACTGCCACCCTCTTCTGAAAGCTGCAAAACCCAGGAGGTTGCCCAGGCAGAGGCTCATGGGAAACTCCTGTTCCTCATGGCCAGCACGGCTGAAGCTCAGAAGCCTTTGGTTGGGCATCAGCCCAAGGAAGCACATGGCCCGAGACACACACATGCCTCTACTTACTCAAACCTCCTCAAAATGGGCTTGTCCCCATGCAAGGAGGGGGCATCCTCCTCCTGCCTGAGGGAAAACAGGGGTTAGCCCCTGCTGCTGGCATCCCCCTGGGGCTCATGCCTTCAGCACAAGCATGCCTGGCACCATTCCAGTGTAGGATCCTCATCCTGTCACCCCATGCCCCTAGGGTTGGTTCATGGGGAGCTGGGACAGCCTCAGTGAGTCCCCTGCTACCCAAGCATCATATGGCATTGGATGCTGGTAAGATGTGACACCCTGTCCCCCCAGCTTGCCACCAGCATGATGATGACAGCCCTGGGGTGGGTTGTGCCACTATGAGCAGGGACATCTCGCACCAGACCAGGGAGGGTCAAAGGCTGGCATCACCCCGTGAGGAATGGTGGTGATGTGGGGGGTGGATGGGAGGCCTGCAGGCAGGATTCAGAGGGGAGAGGCAAGGGATAGGGGCAGCAAGGTTGGGTGCCAGGGACAGCAAGTGGGGCAGGGCAGGGCAGTGCCCACTCCTGCCAGAGCATCACGCACATGCAGAGCATGGGCACTTACCAGACAGGGGCAGTTTGGTGCAGCCTGCAAAAGGAAAGATAGAAAAAGTGGGCAGAGGAGAGGGCAAGCGTGGGCAGAGAGAAGAGTGAGTAGGAGCTGGAGCAGAGCTGTGCCCAAAGGATGCTGTGGAGCCACTGGCTGGACCCTCTCAGATGCCTGCTGCCCCATCACACTTCTCTCCAGCCTCAACGCCCACCCAGACCTTGTTTGCCCCTGGGCCAGGGGCACTCTGTGCTTTGGGGAGCCACCCTGGGGGTTCCCCTGTGCCCCAGATCCCTCCTGGTTCCTCACTTGTAGACGCTGCGCTCGCCTGGCCCCGAGGGCTGCTCCTGCTCAGCCTGGGGGGAGGCCAGGGCCAGCCGCACACTGGAGGAGCTGCTGTAGGTACTGGGACAGGATCTGGAGGAGAAGGTGACAGCGAGACAGAGCAGGTCTCACAGGGCTGCCCTCCAGCCTGGCACTGGGAGCACATCTGAGTACCTTCCATTCTACACTCCAGCACCTCCACCATCCAAGAACATTCCCACCACCCCAGGAGCATTCCCACCACCCCAGGAGCATCCTCATCATCCTAGGAACCATCATCTCCACCATCTCAGGAGCATCCCCACCACTCTGGGACCTTCCCCACCGTTCAGAAGCTTCCCCACCATCCAAGGAGCATACCCAACATCCCAAAGCATTCCCACCATCTCAAAAGCACCTCCACCATCCCAGGACCACCCCCACCACCCTAGGAACTTCCCCACCACCCCAGACCATCCCCACCATCTCAGAAGCATCTTCTCCATCCCAAGAGCATCTCCACCATCCAAGACCATCCCCACTATCCCAAGAGCATTTCCACCATCTCAAGAGCATCTCCACCATCCAAGACCACACCCACCATCCCAGCAGTTCCCCTGCCATCCCAGAAGCATCCTCATCATGGGCCACCTCCAACCACACTTACTCTGTTGGGCTGTCCAGCACAGGGCCAGCCTGGTTGCCCTCAGTGAGGGGGCTCTTGGGGGTGCCAGGGGACCCCAGCAGGGGTTGTGCATCAGGGCCAGGCTCCGAGCAGGCCCCCTGGGCTCGCCACCCACGCCGGCCCTCCTCTGTTCTCCTCCGCTCCTTGCGTCCAGAGGGAGCCTCCTCCACCCCATCCTCCAGCTTGAGGGCACTCTGTAGAAAGGCCATGGGGATGTGGCATCGGGCACAGCACCCATGGTTCCTGTCATGCCCACAGGATGTGGCACGTGGGCGGATGCCACGGTTCTGAGGGCACCCAGCTGCGAAAGTTGCAAAAGTGCACCTTTTGCATTGGCCGGGAATCAAACCCGGGCCTCCCGCATGGCAGGTGAGAATTCTACCACTGAACCACCAATGCCAGATGTGCAACCAGCCCCAGCTGCGCCTCAAAGCTCACAAAAAAGCCAGCGTAGCTGCAGTGACAGGCACTGCTATCTGCAGGAGGAAGACAGTCCCCAGCACCTGTCTCTTCCTCCCACCTGCCTCCCACCTCCAACACAAGCCTTTCTTATTGGCCTGCAAGCTTCACGCTCTCAGGACACCCAACAAACCTCCCTCACTCCTCACAACCTCCACACCACAACCTGGATACACTTCAGATTTGCACCGATGACACACTTGGCACAACACACCCCCAGCACCCAAAAGATGCTGTCCTCGGCCTGCAAAAGCACCTCACAGCTCTGAGCTCCTCAGGGAGCACCCTGATCTGTGCCAGGCAGCTTTGCTGTCTCCAACCAGCGATCCTCACAGAGCCTCCGGGCTCCCCCTGGCACCCCTGAAGGTGTCCCTCTGAGGGTATCCAGCTGCAAAATCTTAACTGCTGCATTGGCCGGGAATCGAACCCGGGCCTCCCGCGTGGCAGGCGAGAATTCTACCACTGAACCACCAATGCCAGATGTGGAACTTCCACCAGCTGTGCCTCACAGCCCACAAAACAGCCAGGGGCAGCTGCAGGGACAGGCACTGCTGCCTGACAAATCTGCAGGAGGACGACAGGCCCCAGCATCTGTCTCTTCCTCCCACCTGCCTCCTGACTCCGACACAAGCCTTTCTCATTGGCCTGCAAGCTTCACGCTCTCAGGACACCCAACAAACCTCCCTCTCTCCTCACAATCTCCACACCACAACCTGGATACACTTCAGATTTGCACCGATGACACACTTGGCACAACACACCCCCAGCACCCAAAAGATGCTGTCCTCGGCCTGCAAAAGCACCTCACAGCTCTGAGCTCCTCAGGGAGCACCCTGATCTGTGCCAGGCAGCTTTGTTGTCTCCAACCAGGAATCCTCATTGCCACTGAGAGACAGTGGGACTTAGTGTCACCCAGCCCAGCGCCCTCACAGCCACCAAGCCATGAACAGCTGCTAGCACTGGGCCACTGGTCCTCAGTACAACCAAGTTCTCTGTCACAGCCCCTCAGATCCTGCTATGGCAGGGGGGTTGGACTAGATGATCTTTTGAGGTCATCCAGTTGCCATGGGGTGCCAAAGGAGAACCTCCGGGCTCCCCCTGGCACTCCCGAGGGTGTCTCCCTTGGAGCCCCTGGCTGCAAAACCACAGCTGTTGCATTGGCCGGGAATCGAACCCGGGCCTCCCGCGTGGCAGGCGAGAATTCTACCACTGAACCACCAATGCCAGATGTGCACTTCTCCCCAGCTGTGCCCCACAGCCCCAAAACCAGCCTGGGGTAGCTAGAGGGATAGGCACTGCTGCCTGACAACTCCACACGAGGATGACAGACCCCAGCACCCAGGTCCTCCTCCCGCCTTGCCTCCCGTCTCCACCGCTGACCTCGTAAAGCATGAACTGCTGCTTCAGGTCGAGGTCGGTGCCCTTGCTGCCCAGGTACTCCTGAACCACCCGCTCCATGCCCTGTTGCTCTAGGCAGTCTGTCACATCATAGAAGGTGTCCTGGTCTGGGAGGGCTGCCAGGGTCTAAGGAGGAGCAGAGGGGACACTGCTGGAGTCGGTGTGACCCACACCAAGTCCCCGCCAAGAGAGCCTGCAGCAGCACCCCCAGACCTTGTTGATCAGTGTCATGGTGAACACCAGCAGTTCCGTGTCGGTGCCACTGCGCTGCTCCAGGATGGCCATCAGGTTGGACCATGGGCATGCACCTGGAGAGAGTGAGGGGTGACACTGGCACATGGGTCACGGAGAGGGCACTACCCTCCAGCAGGGCTCTGCCGGGTGCCTGGAGTTGCACCAACCTCTTGCCCGGTCCACAGTGTTGACAGCATGGATGAGGAGCAGGGCATTGGTCTCTGTATACTCCACAAACACCAGCAGCAGCTTCAAAGCCATCTTCACCACCAGACGAAACTGGCACAAGGGACAGCAGTTGGGACAGCAGTAGGGGGCTGCCAGCATAATGCCAGGGCACTGTGGGGTGGCAGCGTCTGTGCCCTAGGGCTGGGGGCTTTGCTGTGGGACTGGGGACAACACTCCAGCTGTGAAACTGAGGGCCGAGGGGCACTGGGAAGAGATCCAGAATGGGTCCCTCTGACACTCTGTGCCCAGGAGTATAGTCACACCAGGACAAGGGAGCTCTGGGCACCCTAAGTGATTTCCAGATTTGGGGGCAGCAGGACCCAACACACCCAAAGGCACCAGGACACCAAGTCCGAGGGCAGAAGGTAAGGTGCAGCCCCCAGGGGACCAGTGCTAGGAGATGCCCACAGGCAGGGCAGGGGCTGCAGTAGGGACTCACCAGGCTTCCTGACAGGGTGTAGAGCCACTGGATGGTCTCGTTGTGGTTGATAACACCTTGCATCCCATCCATAAAAAGCATGATCTGGCTCAGGGCTGTAGGGCATACAGAGGACATAGTCACGCCACAGTGGGCATGGGTAGGGCTTTCCCAGCCCCAACAGCAGCACTGCATCAAGGGTGAGGGACAGACCTTAGAAGATCCACATAGCCCAGGCAAACTTGCTGGCTCAGCCCACCCTGAGTGCCAGCCTTCCTCCCTGAGGATGCGGTGCCCTGTGCCCAGATACCAACCCCGCAGGATGTAATTCTGGTAGTTCTGGTCAGCCTCTGCCCCCACTTTGATCAGGCAGGTCAGCCCATCCAGGTTCACAAACTCAGGAACCAGGTCCTTGTCCTCCTGTGGGGTGAAGGGCAGGAATCACCATGGTATTTACCCAGGCAGGGATGGGCATCCAGCCCCGGGGGGAGCTCCCATCGCTCTGGCACCACCATACCTGGAAGAGTTGCTTGAGGGAGAAGAGCGAACGCCGCAGCTCCGGCCCCTGGGAGTTGTAGAGCTTCTCTGGAAGAACAGAGAGACAGTGAGTGAGAGGTGGTCCTCAGGGACTCCCTGTCAACTCACGGCTCCAAAGTGCTCCTGGGAAAGTCCTGCATACCAGCTCAACCCCTGTGCCTTCACCTTGCACCGCCTGGCTGTGGCACATGCAACTGCAGCTCCACAACTCTGTTTTGGACCCAACACCTTCCCATTTCTTCCTGCTGCCTCTTTTCCCTGCCCAGAAATGACACAAATATCCCCTTCTGGTTTCCTGTGCAGACCCAAAACAGGAACACAGGCAGAAAACTGAGCTACTTTTAGCTATCTCTCCCCTGGGCACAGCCCTGGTATGGTCTCACAGCCCCTGCAGCCCCACGGTTTGGGAAGAGCTGCAGGATGGGGATGGGAAGGATAGCAGTGTGACACTACCTGATCGGGGACAATAGAATGGGCACCAAGCTGAAGGCTGGATGGAGCCTATGTGCTGGTGGGGATGGGACCCACAGGCAGGAGTTGGCACGGAGCAGCTGGGGCAATGGGAAACTAGCAAGCTCTGCTTCAATGAGCAGAGACCAAAGACATCAGGAGCCACCACTTCCTGCATCCAAAAATCAACTCTCCAAGCATCCCAAGTTATTTGGCTCAGGCTCAGAGCTGTAACGAGCCAGGAATGAGCTGTCCAAGGAGTCCTCCTGGCATGCCCAACAAGGGCTCTGTACAACACGAGGTCCCAGCAGCCTCCTCCACTCACTTATCAGCTTCTCTGAGGGAAAACAGAGTAGCCTGGGGCTAAGCTGGAGCCTGGGAACCACCAGCAAAGAGCACGACCCCGACCCCAGCCTTCCTGCCCCGTCCTGCTCCGCTCGGCCACAGCCCTGCCTGGCTGGGTCAGGGCTTGTTTGTCCCCTCGGTGAGGAGAAAATTAGGCTTGAGGCTTCCCAGATATTTTGCAGGAGCTCCCAGCAGGCTGCCCCAAGCCATGGCAGCACCTTCTGCAGTGTTCCAGCTGCTCGTTTGGATCCTGCTATATTTAGCGCTCTCCCAAATGGAACGACCCAGAATATCTGCTCTGGCAAGGCGAGGGGGTTGGACTCAAAGATCTCCAGAGGTCCCTTCCAACCCCTAGCATTCTGCAAGCCTGTGATCTGCAGTGGATGGTGGGATCCCAGCTCAAGAAGCAAAAAAAATCCTGATCTCAGAGGATGAAGAGGATTAACCCAGCAAGTCCTCACCAGCCTCTTGGGGAACCTACACTTCTGGGAGGGGTTTCAGGGCAGGGGAAGCTCTGGGTTCTGTCACTGCCTCTCTCCATCACAACGACCAAATCCTCACCAGTCATGTTGCAGAGAGGGGGAGCAGAGGATTGTGGAGGAGGGAGCAGCCCTGACTCACCGATGATGGCGTGGACTCGGACGGAGAGCTGCGTGCGCAGGATGAGGGTCGGTCGCCTGCCCTTCCTAGGGGTGAGGGGAACACATCAGCACCAGCAGCAGGACCACCCCAACCCCCCCAGCTCCTCGGCCTGTGGCCCCCAGTGCTGACAGGCATGCAGGCTCCTCGTGTTCCATCACTGGAGGTCTCAGACACCTCACCTGACCTCCTCGTAGAAACTCTCCAAGTCATCCTTCTGCTCTAGCAGAGACAAGTCGAGGTCCAGGTAGTGTCCAGAGGGTGAGACCTGCAGGGTGCAGTCCTCCAGCTGGGGAAGCACAGAGCTAGACTGAGCCCCAGTGCTCACCACCACCCTCCCGGCTCCCGACGACACAGCATTCCTGGAGCACTCTTCCACCAGGCAGCTGCATCCCAGAGCAGGATGGCAGGTCTCACCCTGCACCCCTAAGGAGATGCCCTGGCACCCTCCACCCAGACCCAGGGAGCAGACTGGGGAGAAATACGGAGCCCAAGGCTGGGAAAAGGCAGAGCGAGGGCAGCCTCACTGCTTCGAGCTGCTCAGCAACCCCTTGGATGAGAGCCATGGCAAGAGGCTGATCCACTCCCTGGGGCTCCCCTTAATCAGCCAGGGTGTAACCAGGGCAGGAGCTGTCTCCTCCTGGGGCTGGTGCCTTGGTTGGGCAGATGAATCCTCCCCACTCAGAGGGGTTGAGGTTGTGGAATCTGCCAGGGCACCCAGCCTTGCCAGGCATGTCCCAAACTGGGGCAAATCCCACTGGGATGTGCCCTGGTTGACAGCCTGCAGCCACATGGCACTTTCCAGTCGGACTGGGGCAAGCACAGCCCAAGGCAAGACAGAGGTGGCAGCATCTCCCCTCAAAAACTCATGCACAGCACCCCCAGAACAATCTAGCCAGCTGGCATGGCACCCAGAGGTGCCCCAGGCACTGCACCCACAAAGCACCTGGGACCCAGCAGCACCCTCACAGCACCCAGGCAACTCCCAGGTGTGAGCCCCTGATAGAACAAGGCAATGTGTGGGTAGGGGCAGAGGGAGGGTGATGCCTGCCTGGTTGTGCCAGCACCACAGCACATTTGCTGTTGTTCCTAAAGCATTTCCAGCTCCCTCCCAAATCTGCACTGGAGCTAAGGACCAAGACCAAACCCCTAATATTGGGGCTTATATAAAACTCTGCCCTGGGCACCCCCCAGGCAGGCTGATGACTCTCCCTCAGCAACCTTGGGTACAGTTCCTGCATCTCTCTGGGATTGTTTTCCATGAAAGCTCCATCTCCTGGCATCACAAAATCATGGGGAGCCAGCAGGCATCAGCAGGAGGCAGAGGGCAGAACACTCTGCCAGGGGCACTTGAGGCAATTAACAACCCTGAGTAGGCCTCCCGATAAGGAGCAATTTGCCAAGGCGGTGCTGCTGGGCTGCAGGCAGTCATTGTGTTGTTTGTGTCCTGCTCCACCTTCCCTGCTGGCTGGCCACGCTAGCCAGCCATGGCAACGTGCTGCTAGCACCTCCTCTAGCAGCACCTCCTCGGCTGCCAGTCCTGCCTCTGGCATGGCACTGATCCCAGGCAGGGTTTGCTTGCTGGGGAAAGCTTTCATTGCTCCACAAGGTCAGGCTCTCTTGGGCATCTCTGTGCCCAAATGGGCATCCCTGCATCCTGGTGGGCACAGAAGACCCCTTCTGCATCCTCTGTACATACCTTCAGGCACCACTGCACCTGCCTGGGCACTCCTGCATCCTGAGTATCAATGCATTTACCTGGGCACCCCCCTGGGCACCCCCTCAGGCATCCCTGCATCTACCCAGGCATCCCTTCAGGAAACCCCCTGGGTATCCCTGCATGCCCCTGGGCATTCCCTCTGGCATTGCTGCACCCTGCTGGGCATCCCCTTAGGCATCCTTGCATCCATATCCCGTCAGGCATTCCTGCATCTGCCTGCATCTGGCTGTATGCCCCCAGGCATCCTTACATTCTCCCAGGCATTCCTGCACTCTCCCGGGCATACCCCCTGGGCATCCCCACATCCTCCCAGGCACTCAAACACAGCAAATTGTAACTCATAGCCCAAGCTTTGTCTTCTCTGGGTTGCCAGAGCCACAGCAAGCCAGAGTTAACCCCACCAGTGACATGCCCCAGCTGTGACACTTCCCAGCTGGTGTGGAAGCCAAGCCCCAAGACTCAGCCCAGTGTGTTTCCCGTGTGAGCCTGGCAGCATTCCGCATGAAGGATGCTCTGAGTGCTGGGCCTGGGTTTGGCTGTGACACCCCCCCAGCAAGCACCTCTCCTGCCTCCTGGGATGAAAATGTTCCAGGCTCACCCTGCCCCAGGTCATGCTGGTTGTGGGGGTGAGGAAGGTCACACCATGAGAGGGAGTGGCCTGAAATTGTGCCAGGGGAGGCTTGGGTTGGAGAGGAGGAAAAATGTCTTTGCTGGTGGAGTGGTCAGAGATTGGCACAGGCTGCCTAGGGTGATGGTGGAGTCTCCATGCCTGGAGGTCTTCCAGAACCACGTGGCCATGGCACCTGGGGCCATGGTTTGATGCCTATGGTGGGGTTGGGTTGCCAGTTGGTCTGGATGACCTCGGAGGTCTCCTCCAACCCAAACCATTCTCTGATTCTATGATTCCATGTGGGAGCAGAGCTGGGACCTCAGGCCATGCTGCTAGAGACAGCAGGTTGGGCTCATGGGGTGCAGCTCCTGGTGCTGGGCAGTTCTTATGTGCCCATGGAACCATGTTGGCATGAGCTGGGCTTCCAGGGTCGGGGGACTGGCAGGCAAATCAGAGCTGGGAGAGGAGAGCATCCCATGCCCACACCTCCAGCTCCTGGGAGCTCAAACTGCCCCACAGCATCACTGGAGCCCTTCACCCAGCACACAGAGAGAATCTGGGATCTTGCTGAGGGTATGAAGGTGGTGTCAGCATTAGTGGGACAAGGCCTCCATGGCCTGGCAAGGGTTTCCCTGCCTGTTAAAAAAAAAATATATTACCTACCCTGATGCCTCAAACCTGAGCCATGGGAAGGTGGAAGCACACGGAGCTCCCTGATCCTACCAACACCCAGCAGCTGTAGCCAGCTTTAGAGGTCAGCAAGAACACGATGCCAGGCAATCAAGTCCCTAGAAGGAGCCACCTCCCCCACGATAGGACTGCCCCTCAAAACCATGGGGGTGTGACAGACATCTCTACCACCGAGGTGGAGGCAGCCTCCATCCACAGCACCCAGCAGAGTGCCACATCTTCCTGCTCACCCCTATCACAGCATGCCCACGCAGGAGGATGCCCTAAAGCTGGGCAAGGAAGATCCTCTCTATCTGCCAGCAGAGGAAACACTTTTCCTCCTTTCTAACTACTTTGTTTTTTGCAGCAACCACAATTTCTCCGGTTGTTGAGGCTCCGCTGGGAAGGCCATGGGTAAATTACAGACAAAACAAACAAACAAACAAGTAAATTAATCCATCGTTTGCTCCAGCTTGGGCAAAGCTAAACACAAGGGGCAGACCTATCCAACATCACAAACCTCTGCCCATCCTCCTCAAACACAAGGGGCATTGATGTGACCTCTTTGTTAGTGACCAAGCACCTTCACCCTGGTGCAACTGCAGGCACCTGTTCGTTGCCCAGGGACTTGGGCACTGCCTCCTGCCTGCCTGGTGGATGACAGCAAGTGGATGGATGGGAGCATTGCCACTGCCTTATCACAGGGTGGGGGAGAAAAAAAACAACCAACCTCAGCCAGGCCAGGAAGGGTCTCTGGAGGTCACCCAGAGTTGGCCCAGAACTGCACTGCTCTTTGTTGTTAATTAACAGATCCCTTGTTTCTCAGAGCAGCAGAGGACCCTGGTCCTGGCACAGCCATGGCATGAATGCGTGACCACAGCTCCTGTCCCAGGACCCAAGGGAGGACTGTGCCAAGAGCCAGAGAGCACCAGAGCCTTGCTGAGTACCCACACTGGACTCTGAGCACTCGGCAAGAAGCAGTTTCAGGGTGGCTAACGTGGGAGGATGGCAGTACAGCCAACAGCTCCCTCTCACCACCTGCATACCTGCCAGAGGTTAAATGGGGCAAAGAGCCATGGGGAAGCCCCCTTCAAGTCAGGTCCCCCCCAAGCAGGGCTGATGGGATGGGACTCTGTGAGAGACTAAATCTGGTCTCTCTTGTACATGTAAATCCACAAAGACAAAAACCACCTTTGCCTCCCCCTAGAGCACAGTTAGCCCAGGTGGTTTGCCTGAATGCCCAGGGATGTGTATTGGAGTGAGGGGTAAGGGACAACTAATGACTCCTGCAGGCACAAGAACTCCAGGAATGCAAAACAACAACGAGATCTGGACAGGTTGAGAGCTGGGGGAAAGGAAACCTTCTGAAGTTCAATAAGGACAAGTGCAGGGTCCTGCATCTGGGGAGGAATAACAGCAGGCACCAGTACAGGTTGGTGTTGCCCTGCTGGAACGCAGCTCCATGGAAACAGACCTTGGAGTGCTGGTGGGCAGCAAGTTCTGCATGGCACAGCAATGTGCCCTTGTGGGCAAGACAGACAATGGCATCCTGGGATGGCATCAGAACTGTGGTCAGCAGGGCTAGGGAGGTTCTTCTCCCCCTCTACTCTGCCCTGGTGGGACCACAGCTGCAATACTGTGTTCAGTTTTGGGCTCCCCAGTTCAAGAAAGACAGAGACCTGCTGGAGAGAGTCCAGTTGAGAGCCACAAGAATGACTGGGGGTCTTGAGCATCTGCCCTATGGAGAGAGACTTAGAGCCCTGGGGCTGTTTAGTCTGGAGAAGAGAAGGTTGAGCAGGGACCTGATCAATGTAGACAAATATCTGAGGGATGGGGTTCAAGTGGAGGGGGCCAAGCTCTTTATGGTGGTCAGCAGCAATAAGACAAGGAGCGATGGATGCAAAATGGAGCATAGAAGGTTCTACCTCAACATGAGGAGAAACTTCTTTACAGTGAGGGTGACAGAGCCTGAAGCAGGCTGCCCAGAGAGGTTGTGGAATCTCCTTCTCTGGAGACTTTTAAAATCTACCTGGATGCATTCCTGTGTGAACTACCCTGGGTGATCCTGCCTTGGCAGGGAGTTTGGACTGGATGATCTCTGGAGGCCCCTTTCAACCTCTATAGTTCTGTGATTCTGTGAAACGACTGCCTGCTGGCTCAGCTCTGCCCACTGCTGGCACACCTGGCAGTCACTTAGGCATTGATGTGACCCAGATAGCCAGGGGGAGCTGCAAAAAAATGAATCAAAGACACTGAGTGTGTGAGAGGAAACATCACCGTGCACATCCAGGCTGAAAACAGCCCAGGAACACTCTCTCCACTACCACCACCACCAACCATGCTGTGCCCTAAGTTTTGCCTGCTGTAAGAAGAAAAGAACTCCTGGAGAAGACAGAACTCCACTGAAGACTTCACTTGCTGGAAACATCCCTGGGCAACACAAAATGAAAAAGACTTGGACTTTGGTGACCCTCTCTCCTCTCCTCTGGCTGATGGTAATACAAGGATCATCGAATCATAGAATGGTTCAGGTTGGAAGGGACCTCAAGGATCATCTAGTTCCAACCCCCTGCCATAGGCAGGGACACCTCCCACTAGTACAGGTTACTCAAGGCCTCCTCTAACCTGGCCTTGAACACCTCCAGGAAAGGAGCATCCACAACCTCCCTGGGCAACCTGTGCCAGTGTCTCACCACCCTCACTGGAAAGAACTTCTTCCCTAACATCCAGTCTAAATCTCCCCTCTGCCATTTCAAATCCATTACTCCTCATCCTGTCATTACAAGACTTTGTAAATAGTCCCTCCCCAGCCTTCCTGTAGCCCACTTCAGATACTGGACAGCCACTACAAGATCTCCTTGAAGCCTTCTCTTTTCCAGGCTGTAGAGCCCTAACTCTCATAGCCTGTCCTGGGATGAACCTGGGAACACTTCCTCCAAGTCAAAGCAGCAGTAGCCTTCCTTGGACCTCCTCCAGCCAAAGAAAGCATCTTGGGGGTGTGGGGGGTGTGATAATATAATCCCTTTCTTGCTCTTCTCCTCTCTTTCTCTATTTTTCTCTCCATCTCCCTCCTTCTCTCTCTTTCCCTGTTCTGTTCACTTTATCCTTTAATAGTATCACTCTGGATATTTGGTCTTGCTTGTGTCTTAACTTGACAACACAGACATACATAACAACAAATCTCTCTCCTCTGGTTTGAGACATTTATAGTCTCTCTCCTCCAGACTGAGACAGGCTCACACACTCCAAGCTTGCCCCAGCAGCTCTCCTCCATCAAGCTTGAAAGTTGATGCCAAGCGGCTGGTGCTGAGCTGTGTGAGACAGCAGCAGGGGCAAGGCAGTGCAGTGACCTTTGGGGACCACAAGGACAGGCAAAAA
>VWZE01007623.1:17391-30944 GCA_013396675.1 Eubucco bourcierii | reverse complement strand
ATCCCTATCCCTCTCCCTCTCCCTCCTCATTTTGATCCACACCTCCACCTCCACCTCCATCATCTCTCTCCATCTCCCTTCTGCTGCCTCTCCTTCTTCCAACACCTCAACCTCCTTCTCCTTCTATCTCCACCTCCACTTCCATCTCCATCTCCATCTCCATCTCCATCTCTGTCATTTCCTTTCATCTCTTTTTTTCTCCTTCTCCTTCTCCCTCTCCATCTCATTTCCCTCCATCTCCTTTCATCTCCCTCATCTCCATCTCCATCATCTCCCTCCATCTCCTTTCATCTCCCTCATCTCCATCGCCATCATCTCCTTCCATCTTATTTCATCTCCCGCTCCCTCATCTCCACCTCCACCTCCACTTCTGCACCTGTCGCCGCGGCCCTGCGGGCAGGAGGGAGAGCGGGAGCGGGGCGTGCCTGGATCTGCAGGTGATCGACACGGTGCGGAGCCGGCGGGACCGGGAGGACGCCGCCATGCACCACGTGCTGCGGGGGAGCCTCTACAAGCCGCGGCGGCGGGTGAGCGCTCCCGGCCCCGGGGGGAGCGGCACCCAGCAGAGCAGCAGGGCTGGAAGGATGCTCTGCGGGGGGCAGCTGCTCACCCTGTGTCTCTTTGCCTCTCCCTCGGCCAGTACAAGGCCAGCTACAGCCGTCACTTCATCTCTCCAGATAAACAAGAGCGCCAAGACAAAGAGATCTTCCGGCAGAACATGAAGAGGAGGTTGGAGACCTTCAAGTCCACCAAGCACAACGTCTGCTCCTCCAAGAGCAAGGCCAGGCTGAAGGAAAAAGGAAGAAAAAAGGCAAGCCTGCTGTGGCCTTCTGCTCCCTTCAGAGATTCAGGGGTTCACTGAATGGGTTGGGTTGGAAGGGGCCTTGAAAATCAGCCGGTTCCAGTCGCCCTGCCGTGGGCAGGGACACCTTCCACCAGCACGGGGTGCTCAAGGCTTTGTCCAACCTGGCCTTGAAGACCTTCACAACCTCCCTGGGCAATCTGTTCCAGTGTCTCCCCACCCTCACTGGCAAGAATTTCTTCTTAATCTCCAGTCTAATATCTTAGCTCTGTGATGTGACCTCTCCTGGACTGCAAACTGTGAGGTCCTTCAGGGCACAGGCGAGGTTTCACAGGGCATCAGCAGCTTCAGNCCTCCCCCGCCTCTGGCTCCCCTTCTCCCTCCAGCTCCCTCTCCTTCTCCCTCTCTCTCTCCCTCTTCCCTCCCCTGTACAAACCAGTCTCAAGCCCTGGAGGAGCTCCATGTTTGCTTTCCAAGAGCAGCTTGAACATTGGTGCAGATGCAGGCTCAGAAGTGTGGCACTGAGCCTTAAGCTGAGCCTTAGGTTATCTTCTCTCATTGGGAGGCATTTGAAGCTGCAGAATAACAGAATGGTTTGGGCTGGAAGGGACCTCCAAAGGCCATGGCTGACATGTTCATTGTAGAGTCATGAAAATGCAAAGCCCAAGGAACACAGACCGCTGAGTACCAGATGCCATCTAGCAGGGGTGGGAATCTGTCTTCCTGGTATCACAGGATCACAGGCTCACAGGATGTCAGGGGTTGGAAAGGAACCAAAGAGATGATCCAGTCCAACCCCCCACAAGAGCAGGAGCAGACAATCTAGCTCAGGTCACACAGGAACACAACCAGACAGGCCTTGAAAGTCTCCAGTGAAGAAGATTCCACAACCTCTCTGGGCAGCCTGTGCCAGTGCTCTGGGACCCTTGCAGTAAAGAAGTTCTCCCTTGTGTTGAGGTGAAGCCTCCTGTGCTGCAGCTTACATCCATTGCTCCTTGTCCTATCCCAGGGAGCAAGCGAGCAGAGCCTGTCCCACTCCTCCTGACCCCCAGCCCTCAGATATTTGTAAACATTTGTCAAATCCCCTCTCAGTCATCTCTTCTCCAGACTAAGCAGTCCCAGGTCCCTCAGCCTCTCCTCATCAGGCAGTGCTCCAGTCTCCTAATCATCCTCATAGCTCTCTGCTGAACCTTCTCCAGCAAATCCCTGGCCCTCTTCAACTGGGGAGCCCAAAACTGAACTCAGCAGTACTCAAGATGAGGTCTCACTAGGGCAGAGTGAGGGGAAGAAGAACCTCCCTTGATCTGCTGGACACACTCTTCTTAATACACCCCAGGATCCCACTGGCCCTCTTGGCCACTAGGGCACTTTGCTGTCCCATGGATGTTATTCACCAGCACTGCTGCCGCAGGGCTGCTCTCCAGCAGATCATCTCCCAGCCTGTACTGCAGTTTATTATTCCTCCCTAGATGCAGGACTCTGCACTTGCCTTTGTTGAACCTCTGTGCCCAGCTCTCAGCCTGTCCATCTCTCTCTGGATGGCCACACAGCCTTCAGCTGTCTCAGCCAAGCCTCCCTGTTTGGTGTTATCAGCAAACTTGCTGAGCAGACTCTGTCTGTGCCCTCATCAATGGCATTGATGAAGATGTTGAACAGCACTGGAGCCAGCACTGATCCCTGGGGGACTCCACTAGTTACAGCTCTCCTGCTGGACCTGGCACCATTCTGGCACCACTCTGAACTCTGTCTTGTAACCAGTTCCTAATCCACCTCACTGCCTGCTCCTCCATCCCACACTTCCTGAGCTTGCTCACTAGGATGTCATGGGAGATGCTGTCAAAGGCCTTGCTAAGGTCAAGGTAGACTATATCCACTGGTCAGCCTGAATCTACCCATTCAGTTATGTCCTCATAGAATGCTAGTTATGTCCTCATAGAATGCTATCAAGTTAGTCAAGCATGATTTCCCCTTGGTAAATCCATGCTGACTACTCCTGATAACCTTCTTCTCTTCCAAATACCTTGAGATGTGCTCCAGAAGGAGCCACCCCATTATTTTTCTAGGGATGGAGGTGAGGCTGTCTGGTCCATAGTTCCCTGGAACCTCTTTCTTGTCCTTTTTGAAAACTGGAGTGACATTGGCTCTCCTCCTGTCCTCAGTCCTTGGCTTGAAAGGCCACCCAGGTGGGGATTAGGGGTTTTCATGGGGCAGGTTCCAGCTGGTCCCTCTCCCTTGGCAGAAGAACATCTCTCTGAGCAGCGAGGCTTCCAATGGGAAGACACACAGGAATGTCCCCTGGCAGGAGGCAGGTAAGGCCAGCAGCAGGTGAGGTCCTGGGGGGGTGGGAGCAGCTTGCTGTGCCTCCCCGCTGCCAGCTCGGTGGCATGAGAGCACCTGGGGTTATCCCAGCACCAAGTCCCACGAGTGTAGTCCTTTCCCATCCTCCAAACCAACTCTCTCCATCTGGCTGCAGCCCCTGTCCTGGTGATGGTCAGCTCCGAGGAGGAGGAGAGCGACAGCTCGGAGACGGAGAAGGAGGACGATGAAGGGATTGTCTTCGTCGCTCGAGCCACTGATGAGGTCCTGCAGGGAAAGACAACTGCTGGTAGGCACCCATGCTCCCAGGCCTGGGCAGCTACTGCTGGGTACTTTGTGCTTCCTCCACCTAAAGTGCAAAGTTGCCTTGGCCTGGGCAAAACCCAAGGCAGCAGAGGATGAACAGGAGCATCGCTGCTCTCTGGCTCTACAGGCACAGCATAGCCTCGCTGCTGGCTCCTGCACCCCTGGGCCAGCTGTTCATAGGGCCCAGGATAGAGAGAAAGAGCTTGTGCAAGGTTCCTTCTCACCATCCCCCCTTCTGCATCCCCAGGCAGCATGGACGTGTGCCCCAGCCCCTGCATCATTCCACCTTCACCCACCTTGGCAGAGAAAGAGCTGCCATGGAAAGGAGACCAGGCTGACCTGGCCGTTTACATCTCCTCGGAGACCACCAAAATTGTGCCAGTGGATATGCAGAAGGCATGGAACCAAAGCATCTCCTCCCTGGAGAGCATTGCTTCCCCCCCCGGCATCGAGAGTGGACCTCAGCACAGGAGATTGGCCTGCCCCGTGCTGGAGGAGCAGCCCCAAGCTGCCAGCCCTGCGATGGTGGAGCAAAGCTCCTGCTTCCAGTTCCCCAGCGGCCGGTCGCAGAGCTACAGCAGCCCAGAGGGTGCCGAGCAGCAGGAGCTGCAGCCTTTGATGGGCACGGAGGAGCAGGGCAAGGTGCTGCCCCCCACCGAGTCCAGGTGGCTGATGTTCAACCGAGCAAGCCACCTCTGAGGCAGCCCACGCGAGGGGAAGGGGCTGGAGCTGCCCAGGGGCTAGGAGCCGCTGCCCACTCAGGTGCCAGGAGTTGTAAAGTTTGTGTGTGCCTCCCTGAACTCCAGGAGTGGCAGGAGAGCCTGGTACTCCTCCCGGAGCTGCACTCCAAGGTGCCCACACACCTCCTCACACAAAAAGTTGTCAGTAACTGGGCATCTTGCTGCAACAGCAGGCACCAGCCTGCCCACCCAGGGAGGCACAGACCTCACACCTCTTTCTTTTCCTCTGATCCTGCCACATTTTCGTGGTGCTGGGAGGCTGGAGATGCTTCTCCCAGGCTTGATATCCCAGCCAGACTCGTTACCCAGCATGGCTGTGCCACCTTGAAGTGCAGAGGTGTGCTGGCTTATGAGCCAAGGCTGCTCTCGGGTGTGGGAGCATGAGCCCAACTGCAGCCTGGCTGTGAGTAGACCTCTGGAAAAAAGGTTGGGAGCATGGAAGCCCCTCCACACCCAGTGCCACGCTGCTGGCTTCAAGGTGGCTGCACTGCTGGTGCCTCACAGCATGGATGGAGCTCAGCGCAGAGCCCGGAGGCAGGCTCCTTGCCACAGGAGCTCTGTGCTCCTCGGGTCACAGAGGCGAGGCCATGACCTTCTCAGGACTGGGAGCAGTTCTCCTGGGGTTTGGCTCCCCCAGGAGCTGGACTCATGAACCTATACGCACAGGGACTCCTCTAGCAGCCATCCTGCTGAGCCAGCCTCATGCCTCATGCCTGGATGTGTTCCCAGCAGCTGCACTGATCCCTGGCTCTGCTAGGAGGCAGCTGCCCTGCACAGCATCTTTAGCATTCACCCTACCCACATCCCAGTCCCTCCAGTTGCCTGGGGCCTATCAACTGGGAGGGCTGGGGATGGTGCAGGGAGTGGGGCCAGCAGCAAGTATGAATGTACAGCAGAAGCAGGGCTGACAAGTGAGAGGTGAGCACAGCTTCAAAGGTCTGTCTCCACCACCTCACGAGAGGGTGTGTGGGAGGGTCTGGTGTCAGTGAGCCACACAGTGAATTATTCTTGGTGTGACCCCAAAGGACAGAATTGCTCCCCAAGAACTGCTCAGCACTCCAAAGCTCAGCGTGGGAGCTGGGCTCTGGCAGCCAGGGAGCTTTAGGAATGATGCTGTTGGGGACGAGCAGGGCCTTGGGCTCCTCATGCCCCAAAGCAGCTCCTCAGTGGTCTGCTCCAGCTACCTGGGCGTGCTGGGACAGCAGGTGACAAGGGGACAGGGGGACAGGTGGGCTGGTGGGAGCATCAGCAAGGCTCAGGAGAGGCTGTTGTGCTCTGGAGCTGTCCCAGCAGAGCAGCAGGAGGTTTTTAACAGGTTTTTATATCCTTTTGCATTTTGGGTATTGCCTTACTCTGGCTTTGGTTTCTGGTCTGGGGCCATACTAAAGCTGCAGCTGGATCAGTGTTTTCTGTGGCCATGAGCACCACCAATGACTGCAGACCTCACTGTCTTTTCTTTGCAAGACCTTGGTTTTAAATGTGAAAATGGACACCAGGATTTTGTAACCCTCAATAAACAGGAGCTGGAGCCATCTACTCTCTGCTGTCTGGGGACCTCTGCAGGTCATCATCATAGAATCATCACAGAACGGGTGGAAGGGACCTCAGAGATCATCAACTCCACCCCCCCTGCAATAGGCAGGGACACCTCTCAACAAGACTTGGTTGCCCAAGGTCGCATCCAGCCTGGCCTTGAACAACTCCAGGAAGGAGGCAGCTACAGTTTCTCTGGGCGACCTGTCCCAGAGTCTCACCACCCTTGCACTGAAGAACTCCTTCCTCAGCTCCACTCTAACCCTGCTCTGCCTCAGCTCCAAACCATTCCCCCTTGGCCTGGCTCCAGACACCCTCAGCAAAAGTCTCTCTGCAGCCTTCCTGCAGGATCCCTTCAGGCGCTGGCAGGCAGCTCTGAAGTCCCCCTGAAGCCTTCTCCTCTCCAGGCTGCACACCCCCAGCTCCCTCAGCCTGTGCTCACAGCAGAGCTGCTCCAGCCCTGGTATCACCTTTGTGGCCTCCTCTGGCCTCACTCCAGCAGCTCTGTGTGCTCCTTGTGCTGGGGACAGCAGAGCTGGAGGTAGGATTGGAGGTGAGGTCTGAGCAGAGCAGAGCCAAGGGGCACAATCCCCTTTCTTGCCCTGCCCACACTCCTCTGGCTGCAGCCAGCACACAGCTGCCTGCTGGGCTGCATGAGGGCACTGCTGGCTCCTGGGGAGCTGCTCAGTACCCAACACCCCCAAGGCTTTTTCTTCAGGGCTGCTCTCAACCCACTCTGCACCTGGGATTAGCCTGACCCACACGCAGGACCTCACACTTTGACTTGTCAAAGTCCTGCGGCTCCCGCTTGGGCTCTCCCTCACAGGCACAACATCCCTCACAGGCACAGCATCCCTGTTCCTCTCTGCTTCTCTCCACCCAAGCCCCCTCCTTCAAGTGTATTTCCTCATTTTTGGTGGGAACTGTGGCATTCTTTCCAAGGAGGAGCATTCCTGCAGCCCTCAGGAGGCCGTGCTGTGGGGAGCAGCCAGCCAGAGGCCCCTTGCTGCACGGCGTTGGGGCTGTCTGCACAGCAGCAGAGGTGCTGGGAGCCCAGATCTTCCCATGCCCATGCTTCCTCTAGCCCTCTGCCAAAAGTATGGCTCAGCTGGGTTGGTTTCAAGGTATTCTGGTGTTTGATTCATGAGATGGATGTCTGCCATGAACTCAACCTGGCACCTACCATCACCCCAAATCCATTTGGATAGGGTCCTTACACAGCTCCTAGCCCTAAGAACTTTGCCCTGGTACCTCTGGAGGAAGCTCTTGCTCCTCCTGACATCTTCCTTACATCCTACCAACCAGCAGCGCTGGCTGAGCTGTGCTCTGCCCTCCAGACCTCAGTGTCAGCGTCATCACCTTGGCACTGCACCAGGTTGTTCTCCTGGAAGCAGTGAGTCTGAAGTCTTTAGGTCCTCAGAGGAGGGAAAGCAGGGGTCTTGGCTCCAGG
Organism: Eubucco bourcierii; assembly: GCA_013396675.1. Classification (NCBI taxonomy): domain Eukaryota; kingdom Metazoa; phylum Chordata; class Aves; order Piciformes; family Ramphastidae; genus Eubucco; species Eubucco bourcierii. Next base: position 23,797 of record VWZE01007623.1, on the reverse strand, counting down.
AAACATTGGGGCTGGTTGTTGCTGCCTCCCAGGTTTAGCTGAGCCCTGCAGCTTGCATGTGCAGGGTCTCCATGCCAGCAGCCAGCAGTGGGTGGGCTTGGAGCTTGCTCTTCTCACCCTCAGCCCTAACCACTTTGCGACCAAGGGTGGTAGCTCCTACTCTACCCTTCCCCACGAGGTTTCATCAGCATTGATCCTGACCATTTCTGTGTTTCACCTTCCATGGAGGGAGGGCAGGCAGCGTCCTGCCGGAACAGGATGGTTTCAACCATTCCCACACAGGATGGAGCTGTCTGCTCCAGCCTGGAGTGCTTCAGTGGAAAAACACAAGAGCCGGGCCAAACCACCAACACATGTGCCCAGACCTCTGCTTCTGCAGGGCTGAGCTGCTTGTCAGGCTGTAGCCCACAACAGCCAACCCCTCACACTGTTAGCATAAGCAGCCCCAGCCCTGCAGAGCTCTCATTCTGCAGGCAGGCTTCTGCTCGGAGCCTGTCATCAAACCTGCACAGCTTTTCACGCTCCCTCGTGCTCAGCTCTGCCAGCTTCTCAGTGCTACCAGAACTGATGAGGTCAGCAGAAGACATAAAGCAGCTCCAGTAACAAAGGCAGCAGCAGCTGGATGGAAAATCCAAGTTGTGGGTGATGGATTGGTGCTGGCCACATTCCAAGGCAGCTAAGGAGCAGCACTGGGCATTTGTGTCAGACCTACGACTTCCTCACTGTGCCAGGTAGGTTTTAGGCTGGAAGGGGTTTGGGGGGTCTGTGAGCCAACCCCTAGCTCCATGCAGGGCTGGTGGCAAAGGAATTCAGAGTCTTGTCTAGATGGGCTTGGAAAATCCCTGAGGATGTGGCCAGAGGGGGCAGGGAGGAGATTCTGCCCCTCTGCAGCACTCTGCTGAGACCTCAACTGCAGTGCTGGGCCCAGCTCTGGAGTTCTCAGCACAGACAGGGACCTGGGGGACCTGGTGGACCTGGTGGAGCAGGGACAGAGTAGGCCACAGCAATGCTAACAAGGTTGGAAGCTCTCTGCTGTGAGGCTAGGCTGTGAGAGCTGGGGGTGTTCAGCCTGGAGAAGAGAAGGCTCCAGGAAGACTTTCCAGTTGCCTTGAAGAGCTGAAAGGGGGCTCCAGGAAAGCTTGACAAAGGAGTGTGGTGACAAGATGAGAGGCTACATTTTCAAATGGAAAGATGATAGGTTCAGATTAAATATTGGGAAGAAATTCTTCACTGTGAGGGTGGTGAGGCACTGGCACAGGTTGTCCAGTGAAGCTGCGGATGCCTCATCCCTGAAAGTGCTCAAGGCCAGGCTGGATGTGGCTTTAAGCAACCTGATCTAGTTGAAGGTGTAGAGGGGTTGGAGCTGGATGATCTGAACCATTCTGTGATTCTGTGATGGAGAGGTTACCCTGTCCCAGAGCTACACCACAGCAGAATGATTTTATTGGCATGCCCAGCAAGAATTTCCCCTGGTGCAGATTGTCCCTGTGGGCTCTTGTCCTTCCAGGTGATCCTTTGAGAAGAGTTGGATTCTTGGTTCTCTGTGTGCCACTCTCTTTTCCTTGTCTTCCTAAATCTGTCTCTCTCTGCTATGCCTACCATGTTCTGTGGAGCCCTAGACTGGAGCTAGAACCCAGCTGTGTCCAGGTACCAAGGCAGGAGGACAAATCATCTCCTTAAAGCCAGCAGCTTTCACGTTCTTCGTTGCAGCAAAGGCACTGTTTGCTCCAGGCAATCCTGAGAGACTTCTTATCCTGCTCTATTTCTGGAGCACTCCTGACACCCTTGTGTGATTCTTTCACAATGCCTTGTGCAGGCACAAGCAGTGGGAAGCCAGTGAATAGGAGCTCAGCTTCCCACCTCTCACTTGGCCTCGAGCAAGTACAGAGCATGGCAGAGGCTTTGGCCACCCTCCTGCTTTCACGGGAGACAGCAGGGAGGTGAATGCAGCAGAATCCACTTCAGGCTGACTGTGTCAGCTATGCACGTTTTGGAGGCACAGCAGTCTGCTCTTCACTCCTTCCTGCTCCTGTCTTTGTGTCCAGGCATCCATCTCATTTGGATATGAACAGACTAAGCACCTACCTTCTTTGCCTTCCTGCTCTTGGCAGCTGAAGCAGCCACCCTTGCTCCCTGTTGGCACAGAAGCTTCTCTGCCTCTTGGGGGAGGAATTGATTTGTTTCCACTCCAGCATTACCTCTGGAGGTAACAGAGAGGAGGTTGAAGAAGAGAGTAGGAAAAAATTATTGGCAGTGAGGGTAGGGAAACACTGGCATAGGTTGTCCAGAGAGATTGTGCATCACAGAATCACAGAATGTGATTGCAGAATGTGGCCTGGAGGAGTTCAAGGCCAGGCTGGATGAGGCCTTGAGCAATCTGGGCTGGTGGGAGGTGCCCCTGCTTGTGGCACGGGGATTGGCACTGGATGATCTTGAAGGTCCCTTTCAACCCAACCCATTCCATGAATCTATCAACATGGTAGGCTGGATGCCAGCCCTGGCTCTGCTCTCCACACTGCTGGCTGGTGAAGTGGTGCAGATGTTGCTCAGCTGATGGGATGTAAGTGGCTGGTGAAGGAGCAGGCGTGGATAATAAGGAACAGAGTGGTGCTGGGCAGCAGTTTCCATCCTCACTGCAGGGCAGAACAGTCCAGCCAGGATGGTGGAGCACCCATTGGCTCTCCTTGCTGCCTGCCCATGCTGGGTGCCCTTGGGCATCCTTGCAGAGGTGGGGACCCTCTCCAGTGGCTGTGCCACCCCTCAGGCTGCAGGGCTGGCCAAGATGCTTTCTCCACATCCCAGTTGTGCAGGGAACAAGCTGGCAGCCAAGATCAGTGAGATTCTTATGGCATCAGGAGCTGGCTGGGGTTATTGCCCCTTGCTTCAGGGTTCAGATTTCCCTGCTTCTGCCAGAGAAGCAAACTTGGCCGTGGGACTCCCTGCCAGGCTGCTGCTCCTGTCTTACAGAACAGCTAGGGTGGATGTCGGCATGGTGAGGGGCTGTGATTTTTATGAATACTCCCGATCCCAGAGTTCTGATCTTTCCTGCAGCCACCCAGAAATGTTCTTCACAGCCCTGGCAAAGTCCAAGAAGCCACCTGTGCTCCTCACCTCACCTTGCCTTCCCCTGGCATTCAATGCCATGCTGCCAGGCTGCCCCAAAGGGAAATGAAACCTGTGGTGGGTTAGTTGGAGAGGGAGGGTGCTGAGGACACTGAGTGGAGGTGACCACCAGGCCATTTGGTACGGTTGACATCAGGTCACAAATTGTGCCAAGCTCGTAGGCAGCCCATGAAGAAGGGCTTGGAGAGGTTGGGGTGCCCCATCTCCTTGCTGTGGGGTCCCAGTGGAGACCAGACTGCCAACAGGTCTTCTGTATTCCTCCTTCCCTCTCATGCACTGGTGTGGAGCAATCCCAGGTGGTGCCCAAGCTTTGCCTCCTGGAGCTAAGCTCACACTGGTGAACTCAGTCAGTGAGAGCTTTGCTTTGGCTCCTTGGCTTCTGGGGAGGGGGAGGGTGGCTTCCACCCTGGGCCATGCCTTGCGTGGGTGGTTTTGGGGCTCTGAGGCTCTCACAAGCAGCTGGATGTGGGCTTAGAGTTGCCTTGAGAGCCCTCTTCTAGGCATGGTTGGTACTGGGATGACCTGAACATCACTCCTGCAGGGATCACCTCCTCCAGATTTCTCCTGGTTTGCTTTCAAAGGTAGTTCTATCTCCTAGGGGCAGGATATTCTCTTGCCTACCACATCTGCTAGGGAACAGACAGACTTGTTATAAATGTTTGTTTTGGTTGGTGGTTTGGTTTTTTTTTTCCTTTCTCCTCAACAAAAATAGCTTTTGAAGCAAACAGGAAATTGCAGAGCCTAGAGAGCGCAATAAAAGCCTGACCAGAGAAAGGCAACCAAGCTGGGGAAGAGTATGGAGAACAGATATGGTGAGGAGCAGCTGAGGGTGTTTAGCGGCTAAGAGGAGACCTCATTGCTCTCCACAGCCCCCTGAAAGGAGGCTGCAGCCAGGTAGGGTCAGTCCCTTCTCTCAAGGAACATGTGGAAGGATGAGACTAAACCTCAGGGGAAGTTTCAGTTGGACATCAGAAGAAACTTCCTCACTGAATGGGTTCTCAAATACTGGAGCAGGCTGCCCAGAGAGGTGGTTGAATCCCCAACCCTGGAGGTGATTAAAAGCCTCAGAGATGTGGTACCAAGGGTTAATGGCTTAGTGCCAGGCTTGGTAGAGTTTGACTCCACAATCCTAAAGGTCTTTTCCAACCCAAAAGGATTCTGTGATTCTACTCTGCAATCAAGAGTGATGTAAGCCTAGCAGCTATCTCAGGGTGCTTGGATTTGCCATCAAACCCAGCGTCCACCTGAGATACACAAGGCAAAATGAAGGCAATAAGGGGTTCACAGGGTCATAGGATGTCAGGGGTTGGAAGGGACCCAAAGAGATGATCCAGTCCAACTCCCCTGCCAGAGCAGGAGCAGACAATCTAGCTCAGGTCACACAGGAACACATCCAGACAGGTCTTGAAAGTCTCCTGTGAAGGAGACTCCACAACCTCTCTGAGGAGCCTGTGTCAGTGCTCTGGGACCCTTACAGTAAAAAAGTTCCCCCTTGTGTTGAGGTGGAACCTCCTGTGCTGCAGCTTACATCCACTGATCCTTGTCCTATCCCAGGGAGCAAGTGAGCAGAGCCTGTCCCCCCCTCCTGACCCCCAGCCCTCAAGTATTTATTAAATCCCCTCTCAGTCTTCTCTTCTGCATATTCAGTAGCCCCAGGTCCCTCAGCCTCTCCTCATCAGGCAGTGCTGCAGTCCCCTAATCATCCTCATAGCTCTCTGCTGAACCTTCTCCAGCAGGTCCCTGGCCCTCTTCAACTGGCGAGCCCAAAACTGAAGGCAGTACTCAATACAAGGTCTCACTTGAATAAAGGGGGAGGAGAACCTCCCTTGATCTGCTGGACACAGAGGCAACCACACTGCAGCCAAGCGGTTCGTAAAGGGCAGACCCATGCGTGTCTGGCTCTGCCCTGTGGAGCCAGAAGCCTGCTGCAGATTTGAATGAGGGTAGAGAGGCTCTTCAGAGAGACTTGGATAGGCTTAGATCCATGGGCCAGCATGAATGGGATGAGTTTTAACAAGGCCAAATGCCAGGTCCTGCACTTGGCTCATAACAACACCAAGCAATGCTATAGGTTTGAGGAAATGTGGCTGGAGAGCTGCCTGGTGGAAAGGGGCCTGGAGGATGTAATGGACAAGCAACCGAACAGGAGGCAGCAGTGTGCCCAGGCAGCTCAATAGGAGGCAGAGGTGTGCCCAGGCAGCTCAATAGGAGGCAGCAGTGTGCCCAGGGAGCTGAGTATTTCAAACAACACCAAGCTGGGAGCAGCTGTGGATCTGTTACAGGGCAGAAGGGCTCTACAGAGGGACCTAGACAGGCTGGACAGATGGGCACATTCCAATACCATGAGTTTTAACAAGGCCAAATGCTGGGTTCTGCACTTTGGCCACAACAACCCCAACCAGCACTACAGGCTGGGGACAGAGTGGCTGGAGACCAGCCAAGCAGAGAGGGACCTGGGGATGCTTGTCAACAGCTGGACATGAGCCAGCAGTGTGCTCAGGTGGCTCAGAAGGCCAAAGGCATCCTGGCCTGTATCAGGAGCAGTGTGGCCAGCAGGACCAGGGCTGTCCTTCTGCCCCTATACTGGCACTGGTTAGGCCACACCTTGAGTCCTGTGTCCAGTTCTGTGCCACTCAGTTTAAGAAAGATGTTGAGGTGCTAAACGTGTCCAGAGAAGGGCACCAAGGCTGGTGAGGGGGCAGGGCACAGCCCTGTGAGGAGAGGCTGAGGGAGGTGGGGTTGTGCAGCCTGCAGAAGAGGAGGCTCAGGGCAGACCTCATTGCTCTCTACCTGAAGGAAGGTTGTAGCCAGCTGGGGTTGGACTCTTCTCCCAGGCACCCAGGGACAGAACAAGGGGACACAGCCTCAAGCTGTGTCAGGGTAGGTTCAGGCTTGATGTTAGGAGGAAGTTCTTGACAGAGAGAGTGATTGGCATTGGGACGGGCTGCCCATGGAAGTGGTAGAGTACCCATCCCTGGAGGTTTTAAGAGGAGGCTGGATGAGGCACTTGGTGCCATGGGTTAGTTAATGAGAAGGTGTTAGGTGATAGGTTGGACTCGATGATCCTAGAGGTCCTTTCCAACCTGCTTAATTCTGTGATTCTGTGAATGTGAGCCAGCAGTGTGCCCAAGCAGCCGAATGTGAGCCAGCAGTGTGCCAGGCAGCCAAATGTGAGCCAGCAGTGTGCCCAGGCGGCCGAATGTGAGCCAGCAGTGTGCCCAGGCGGTCGAATGTGAGCCAGCAGTGTGCCCAGGCGGCCGAATGTGAGCCAGCAGTGTGCCCA
>VWZE01007623.1:0-11373 GCA_013396675.1 Eubucco bourcierii | reverse complement strand
CCCACCAATTTTTTTTTTGGGCTAAAGCCCTTTTTTTTTTTTTTTTTTTTTTTTTTCCCCCCCCTTCTCCCTCCCTCCCTAATCAGCCAGGGCCTCACAAAGAGGTTGCCACTTAGTGGTAATTACTTGCTTTAGAAGCTGAATGCCTCCAGAGGATTGCAAATAGGGGATTATCAAATTAATTAGTTAAACCAAGATGTGCTTTTGTCAAACCAGGGCCTCTTTTCCTTGTCATCTGCAATGAAGGTTTCAATGTCATTAACCTGCCTACAACCTGCTCCTGTCTCCCTGATGGGGAGGGAGGTGCTGCTGCTGCCTCTTGTTGATACAAAGGGCTGCTGGAAGCTCTGCTTAGGGCTTTTCTTTGCCAGATCTGTTTCAAACAAACATCCATCGCTGGCCTTAAGCTTGTGTTGAGAGGGGTCTCATGCTGCATCTTGGTGGGGCTTGGCATGGGTGGTTTGGTACCTCTCTTGAGCCTGAAAAGGGCACAGCTTAATCCATTGGGGCATAGCCATACAGGAGCTGCCAGAGAGGCCCAGTTTGGTGGTGAGGAGATGCCTGGAAGTGTATTCAGAGGCATCCACTGATGAGTGGGTTAGCAGAAGCCATAGGTCTTGGTGTGCTGCTCTGCTCCTGGGTTCTTCTTTCCCTCAGAAGTCCCTAATGACTTTCCAGTGCTGAGGACCACTGGAAAGTCAATAGGGATTTTTGACTTCATACTAAGCTAACATGGAGATGTTTTCCCAAGAGCTGTTGGCAGTCATCTAGCTAAGAGTGCCTATTGCACAACTTCCCTTAGGTCAAAAGATGTTTTTATCTGGCACCTAAAACATCTGCCCCATCCCTCTTCCAGAACAGCTGAGTCCTGTTCGGAAAAGTATTGCGCTTCCCCCTGCTTTGCACAGCTGAAACCAAGCAGAGCTCTGCTACTGCTGACTTTTGGGCACAGGCCCTTTGCAGCCTTCTACCTCTGCCTCTGCTCTCCCCTACCTCTTAGAGGACCTAAGTCGGTGCCACTTCAGGAGGCACTTGAGAAACTCTGAAGCTACAGAAACCACACTCAGTGGAGGGGGTGTGAGTGGGAAGAAACACAGGGCTGAGGGTACAGCCCCTGAAGTTTCAGAGCTGTTGGTGTTCTGACCACTTGCCCCTTCCCTCCTCTTTCAGCTCTGGAGACATCCCACAGCCTTTCAAACTGTGGCCTCTCATCCTTCCTGATACTTTTTTGCCATGTATCACAGAATTACTGACTGCAGTGAGTTGGAAGAGACCCTTGTGGGGGTCCAAGGGCATCTTGTCCAACCCCGCTACCAGGCTGCAGGGACACCTCCAACCAGAGCAGGCTGCCCAGGGACACATCCAGCCTGATCTTGGATGCTTCCAGGGATAAAGCCTACACCATATCCCTGGAAAACCTGTGCCAGTTGTCTCCCCTGCCTCACTGTGAAGACCTTTCTTCTAATATCCAACCTAAATCTGCCCTGCTGCAGTTCTAAGCCACTGCCTCTTGTCCTAATCCCACAGACCCTGTTGAACAGCCCCTCCCCAGACTTCCTGTAGCCCCCTTCAGGTACTGCAAGGCTGCTCTAAGGTCCCCTTGGAGCCTTCTCTTCTCCACGCTGTGCTTAGCAGCCCCCAGCAGCTACCAAAGTGCATCCACAAGGGAATCCTGCCCATGGGACTCTGCAAAGGAGTTGGGTCTGCTGCATGGGGTGCTGCACCCAGATGTCTGGTGGCAGAGCTGGGTGACAGCAGCCTTTTGCTGTGGCTTTTGCTGTCACCCAGCTCTGCTGCCAGACACAGCACAGGATTCATGCAAGGAGCAAGGAGCTGCTCCTGCAAGGAGACAGTGAGGGCCTGTGTGTGGGAACAAGGAGGGCATTGTCGTCAGCCCCAGCCAAGAAGAGCTTTCTAACACCCACTTCAGTGCTGGCTACAGCTGTCTCCCTGTTCTGCTGCAGGAAATGGATCCAGGAAAGGGTTGTTTTGCAGTGAAGGAACCCCAGAAAGCTATATTGGGATACAGCCAGGAGTGACCAGTGCAGTGTGATGTTCCTCAGCCTGCAGTGAGGTGTTCCTCAGCATGCAGTGCGTGTCAGCCGGCAGGGAGAGGGTGATGTTCCTCAGCAGGCAGGAATGGTCAGCAGGCAGTGGGTGATGTTCCTCAGCAGGCAGTGTCATGGCACAGGAAGCTACATCACTGCCTCCAACTGGCATGGGAGGCAGCTGAGCTCGAGCTCTGCAGCCTGCCAGTCTTTGGTGGAGAGAGGTGCTCCAGAGTTTTGTGTGGCAGCAGGAAGAGGTGTGAGGCTGGGGTCAGTCAGCTAATTCCCCTTCTGTGTCTGTAAGTGCATAGAAGCACAGACCAGGTTGGGTAGGAAAGGACATTTCAAGGTCATCCAGTCCAACCCTGCAGCACTCAGCAGGGGCATTTGCAGCTAGACTAGGCTGGACAGAGCCACAACCAACCTCGCCTGCAATGGTGCCAGCCATGGGGGAGCTCCCATCTGTCTGGGCAAGCTGGGTCAGGCTCTCCCCACCCCTCAGTGTCAAACATTTTTCCCTTCTCTCCACATCGAGTCTCCCTCTTCCAGTTCAAACCATGACTCCTTGGCCTGGCACAAGAAGTCTGTCTCCAGCTTTCTGAGAGGCCTCTTTCAATACTGCAAGGCCACCAGAAGGTCTCCCTGGAGCCTCCCCTTCTCTAGGGGGAACAACCTCAACTCTCTCAGCCTGGCCTCACAGTGAAGGGCTTCCATTTTCATTGATGTGGTCTTTCAGTGCCAAGTTGCCCAGGGGCAGGGAGGGATATGGCTGGTTCCATGGCTGGAACCATTCCAGGTGAGGTTGATTTGAAGCTGTGAGCAACCTGCTCTATCTGCAGACATCCCAGCTGACTGCAGGGGCTGGACTGGATGACCTTGAAAGGTCCCTTCCAATTCAGAGGGTTCTATGGCCTATTTTCAGACACACCCAGCAGGCAGAGCTCTGAGCCAGCCCCGGAGCCAACCACTCACCACAGCAGCTGCTCCTGGGGTGCAGCATGGCTGGCTTGAAGTCCCTGCAGGCTGGCACTTCACTTTCCTTAAGAGATATCCTCCTAAAAGAGGGTGGGGCACTGGCAGTGTGCCAGAGCTAAGCAGCTTCCTCACCGTCCAGTGCTTGCCTTTTGGTCAGTGATTGCCAAACCTTCCCTATGAGCTCTGACAGGTCATCACTTTCTCCCTACAGCAGCTGGGCACTGCCCGCAGTGCACCACAGCTGTGAGTACCTTCAGCCCATGTCAGGTGAGGTCAGTGCATAATCCCAAGCAGGGTGAAAGAAAGTCTCCCTACACAGCTTGTTACCAGCCCAGGCACTATCGGGCTCTTGTCATCCATGACAACTGAACAAATTGAGATTTGGGGCTTTTCTTTCCCCCATTTTTGTAGTAGCAGGTGGAGGAACCTAGCAGGCTTCCCTCCCAGGGGTCACCATCTGACAATGAGTTGCTGGAGCTCATCCAGAGAAGGGCAACAAAGGTAGGGAAGGATCTGAAGAACAGGGCTGAGGAGGAGCACCTGAGGGAGTTGAGGGTGGTTAGTGTGGAGGAGGCTGAGGGGATACCTCATTATTCTCTACAGCCCCCTGAAAGGAAGTTGCAGTGAGGTGGGGTTTGGCTTTTTTCTCTAGTGTCAGGTGATAGGAGAGTAACTGTCCTGAAATTGTGCCAGGGCAGGCTTAGGTTGGAGAGGAGAAAAAATTTTCTTTGCTGCTGGACTGGTCAGGGATTGGCATAGGCTGCCCAGGGAAGTAGTGGAGTCCCCATGCGTGGAGGTGTTGCAGAACTGTGTGGCCGTGGCACTTGAGGCCATGGTTTGGTGCCCATAGTGGGGTTGGGTTGATGTTGGACTGGATGCTCTGGGAGAGTTTTTCCAACCCAACCCAAACACTCTGTGATTCTATGTCAGTCTGCACTGAGGCTGAGGAGGCAGTTCGTGCTCCCAGGCTCCGCACCTCATGCCCAGGGCCGGGAGGCTTCCCTCCGAGGGTCACTTCCCACCCTGCTTCCCTTTGTGTGGCCACAGAGCCTGGGCTGCCCCACGGCACCTGCCTCCACTGCGGCTCTGCCCTTTCCGTGGTCACTCCTGTGGGCTGCTGCCTGCCTGCTCGGTGACCTCCCTCGGCGCTCGGGAAGCACTTTGGCCCCTGGCCATGGCAAACAATTAGTGGTGGGGTGGAGAAGCTCGCCCATGGCAAATTGCTTCCTCCTCGGGGAGGGGGTGAGGTCTCCGCACGGTCCCGCCTGGGTCGCCGTGCAGTTTGTGGCCGCTGCCTGAAGCGGTCACTGCTTCCCTCTCTCTCTTGTTTTCCTCCTTCCCAGAAGTTGGAAAAAAGCAATCTTCGAGCGCACTCTTTTTGTGTGTGTTCCTCAGCTTTTTTCTCAATCTCAGGGCGTGGAGAAAACTTCTCTGGACTTAAAAGCCAGTCAAGAGGAGGCGAAGNTTGTTGGAAAACTTCTTTGGGAGGCTGGAAGGCTTCTTGGGATGCCCGCCGTGGAGTTGTTCTCGTCTAGCAGCTCTCCAGATCTTCCCAGGCCGCAGCAGCTCCCTGCCACGCAGCGTCTACAGTGAAGGCTGCGCCGAGGCCGTGCCGAGCGCTCCGGCTTCGGCCTGCGGCGGTCAGGTTCCGGCGGGGCTGGAGGGAGGCAGCGCCCTGCTATGCCCCGTGGAGTTGGCTGTCAGAGAAACCTTGGAGGTCCCCTGCTCAGCCCCGGCTAGTGTCATGAGTTAGATTAGTTGGAGCTGCGCTGGGGGCGGTGAGGTTTGGATTACAGGCCGGGGCTCCAAAGTGCTCGGTGCCGCACGGCGGAGCGGAGAGGAGCGGAGCGCAGCCGCCCGCCCGGCCTGGCTGCACGCATGGAGGAGAAGGAGAAAAAGCTCTGCCCCTGCAAGTGAGGCCAGAGAAAGGAGCCCGGGAACATGGTAAGGAGACCTCTGCCAGCGCTTCTGGCGCTGGGCATGGGCTGGGCTCTGTGGATGGAGTTGCTCCCGGGGCAGAGAGCCTGGCAGCGGCGCGCGGTGCCAGTGCGGGGAGCGGGCAGAGGCTCTCCTGGTGCCTCCTGCCGCCCGGGTGGCAGTGCTGCGCCACGCAGGGGTGCAAGCCCAGGGCGGGGGCTGCAGCGACGCGGGGCTCTGATTGGCACTGTACGGTGCGGTCCTGCGCTGAGGAGCTGGGATGGGGCAGGTCGGGCAGGGCCCTGTCTTTGGGGCTGCCTGGATGCTGGGCTCTACTCCTGCCCTCGCCTTTTGCCACCCTGGCGCTGGGGGTGTTGGCACAGTCCCCCCCATGGAGCCAGGGGAAGGGGACAGTGTGGGCTTCTCCCTTCCTTTTCTTTGAGGGTGGGCATGCAGGACTTTAGAGAAAGCCCTGGAGCCCCGCAGGGATCCTTCCCTCTCTCTGTCAAACTTTGTACCAGGGAGCCCTTGTTTGGGGAGGGGAGAGACTGGAGCAGAGACCTCATATCACTGGGAGTGGCTGCAGTGCAGTACCCTGCCCAACTACTCTGGCACTGCCCTGCAAACAGAGGTGCAGCCCCGGGTTGGCGGAGGCTGGAGGGCATCACTAGCCCTGTGGTGAGATGCCAGTGAGCGCCAGTCTGGCTTCTGATGGTTTGTGCCTGGGCTCAGACTGGGATCTGTGTGCCCAGCAGCCCTAAATCTCCTGGAGTTGTCCTGCAGTGTCCTGGGCTGCTTTCTCCGGAGCGGAAGGAGCAAGGTCCAGGAGGGGACAGGCAGCTTGTGTGGCTGCTGTGCCTGGCAGGGACTTGCTACTTCTTAGCAGTTCAGCTTCTGGGCTGGGAGAAGCTTGGCTCTTGATGAAGGAAGAGTTACTCAACTCTTGGCTTCTGTGACCTGAGCCAAGCTCACAGACCTGTGTCTCTTCTGCCACCATCTAGCTCCTGTGCCACGGACCCCACGGCTCTCTGTACCCTCATGTGGCTGTGTCAGAGCCATGCTGAAGCTCTGCTCTCCTGTCCTGTGGAGACCTGCAGGCATCTCCATTCTTCCACTTCTCCACCCCAGGCAGGAGACCTCTTTCCCTCACTCTGTGTCTAGTGTGCTCCTGGCAGGTTTTGGTCCATGGAGGTCATGGTGTGAAGTTGAAATCAAAGGAGATGGGGGCTGTGCAGGCTGGGGGCCATCCGTTGCAAGCCCATGGACTGCATTTTGCCACCCATGAAGCTCTGCTGCAGGGGACCTGAGACAGAGACTTGCTGCTGCCCCTTTGCTCCTCCAAGCTGGAGGTGAGCTGCTGATTCCCAAATGCTCCCTCTCTAGCCGAAGTCTTCCTTTACTTTGTCCTAATGTGCGATGTAAAAGCTTCCTGAAGCAGGGAAGTGTGCAGCAGTGCCAGTCCAGATGCCAGACTGGCTTGTGAGCGTTTGACCAGGCTGCTGAGGGCAGATGTGCCACTTGGGTGCTGAGTTCAGGACTGGAAGCTGCAAGGAGCAGGAAATGGAGCCAAGCAGTGGGTTCTAGCCACTGGACATCTGCAGTCTGTGGCAGGTGTTCTCAGCACGTCAGTGGACATTTAGGGAGGTGTGACCTGTGAGCATCCCAATTGTGACTGTAGCTCCACGCTATTTTGTTTTGAGTTTGGGTTTTGGTGTCCCTGCATACAAGAGGTTTGGACCTTTAGTGGATGCAGGTCAGTGTGGGGGTTCCCTATGGCCTCTCTGGAAGCCTGCAGGGCTCTTGGAGGCTTGAGTTCTTCATGGGGCAACTTCTGCCTGGCCTGTTCTGCATGAGGCAAGTGATTCCTCTTCAGGCTGTATTGGGAATGATGTGATGTGGATATGGGTGAGGCTGGGAGATGTATAAAACACCAACTGTGGTCAAAGTAGTCCATTTCCACAAGAACTGGCTTCTGCAGCTCTGCAAACACCATGGTGGGAGAAAGGCAGGAGCTTGGCTGGCCTCTGCCTAATTAGCTTATCACACCATGGCCCTTGTATCTGGGGATCTGGTAAGGGTTTCTCCTCCGTGGGAGTGGGCTTCAGCTTACCTGGTGCCTACTGCTGGATGGGGCTCAGGAGGTAGTCAGTATGGGCAGACCACACTGTGTCCATCTTGAGGAACAGCTTCCACCCAAGCAATTGCTCTGGAATGGGTTGAGTGGAGGCAAAGCAAGGAACAACCCTACTGCATGGTGCAGGAATCTGGTTGCCAGCCTCTGTTCCCACATCCTGAGGAGCAGCTTGCTCACCAGGAAGTCACTCAAGCTGGAGCAGCTGTCCAGGGATGCCAGGGCTGCTCTTCCACCCTCGCTAGGGTGCTTGCTTCTGACCTTCAGTGGTAGCTGGGGCATTGTGGACCCAGCAGGTGAATTCAGTGAGTGTGTACCTTGGACTTCCCTAGGCTTCTCCTCTCCTGGTGGTGAGCTCCAAGTCTCCACTCGTCACACATGTGTGGAGCAGAGCCTGTGTCTAGCACAAACTGAGACCTGGGCCCAAGTACACCTCATGAGGTTCAACAAGAGCAAGTGCAGGGTTCTGCACTGTGGGCCAGAACAATCCTCACTGTCAGTACAGGCTGGGGGAGGAGGTGACAGAAATCAGTCCTGTGGGAAAGGACTTGGGGGTGCTGGTGGGGAAGAAGCTGGAGAAGAGCAGGCAGCATGAGCTTGCAGCACAGAAGGCAAATCACATCCTGGACTGCATCCAAAGCTGTGTTGCCAGCAGATCCAGAGAGCTGATTCTGCCACTATGCTCTGCTCTGCTGAGACCTCACCTGAGTGCTGTGTCCACTTCTGGAGCCCTTGGTATAGGAAGGACCTGGACCTGCTGGAGCAGGTCCAGAGGAGGCCATGAAAATGATCGAGGAGTTGGAGCAGATCTGTTATGGGGACAGGCTGAGGGAGCTCAGGGTGTTGATCCTGGAGAAGAGAAGACTCCAGGGAGACCTTAGAGCAACCTGCCAGTACCTGAAGGCACTACAAGAAGGCTGCAAAGAGACTGTTCCCAAAGACCTGCAGGGACAGGACCAGGGGCAATGGTTTGGAATGAGAGCAGAGCAGATTGAAAGTGGATGTGAGGAACAAGTTCTGCACCAGAAGACTGCTGGAACACTGCAGCAGGTTGCCCAGGGAGGTGGTTGAGACCCTATCCCTGGAGATAATTGAGGCTGGACAGGGCACTGGGCAAGCTGCTCTAGTGGTGGATATCCCTGCTGACTGCAGGGGATTTTGGACTGGATGAGCTTTGGAGGTCCCTTCCAACCCAGATCATTCTGTGATTCTATGTGCCAATGGTGGTGTCTTCCTGCGTAATTTAGGTGCACCTCAGTGCTGTATGGAGAGGTTGAGCATGGAAAAAAAAAAAAAAAAAGTAATAATGCAGCCTTTCTTTTATCTTCTGTTTGAGTCTTCTCCTGGGGTGGGAAGGAAATGAGCCTGGGAATCACAAAGAGCTTTAAGCATTGGGGATCTTCTGGCTTTAGTTCTGTGCCAAAGCCATGAACCAGATGTTGGAACAGAGGCAAAGCCCAGAGATGTCATCCTGAGCACATGGAAGTGGTCTGAGAGTATCTCAGGACTGACAGCTGCTGCATTTTGCCCACCTTCTGCCCAAAAGCCCTGGGCAGGTGAGTGTGCTGGCCACAGGGATTGGCCACCTGCATCCATGCATCTCTATCCCGCAATCCTTAAATGTGTCCTAGGAACCGGTGGGGATGTGGGACACCACATCTGGAATATTGTGTCCAGTTCTGGGCCACTCATCCCAAGAAGGAGCTCAGGCAGCTGCTTGAGAGTCCACGCCAGAGTCCCAAAGCTGCTGCAGGCAGTGGAACACCTCCTTGTGAGGCTAGGCTGAAGGAGCTGAGGCTGCTTAGAGCAGAGGAACCTGAGGGCTACCCTAGTTGCTGCTGCTAAAGATGTGCAGGGGTGGAGCCAGGGATGTCCAGTGGCAGGACAAGGGGCAGGGGGTGCAAACTGGAGCAGAGGAGGAAAGGGAAGAAAAAACTTCTTCACTGTGAGGATGCTGAAGGCCTGGAGCAGGTTGCCCAGAGAGGTTGTGGAGTCTCCTTCCCTGGAGACATTCAAAAGCCACTTGGATGTGTTCCTGAATGACCTGGCCTGGGTGACCCTGCTCTGGCAGGGTGCAGGATGCTGCAGGAGATGCTGCAGGAGGGCTGTGTGCAGACTGGAGGTGCCTATTTCCCTAGTGTGGGGAGAGACTTGGCACAGGTTGCACAGGGAGGTTGTGGATCACAGAATGTGATTGTAGATCACATTCTGTGATCCACAGCCTCCCTGGAGGTGTTCCAGACCAGGCTGGATGAGGCCTTGAGCACCCTGGGCTGGTGGGAGTTGTCCCTGCCCGTGGCAGGGTGGTTGGCACTGGATGATTTTCAATGTCCCTTCCAACCCAACCTATTCTAGGACTCTGTGGATCTTGCTGCTGGTCCCTCCAGTAGAGCAGCCAGCCTGTCTGCTGCTGACTTCACAGGCAAGGCTGGTCAGCTCCTGCAGCCTGGTGTCTCTGACATCACCTAACCCTCTGCAGAAGAGAACCATCCCAAAGCTGTGAGCAGAACCTGACCTCTGTCACTGCTGGATGTGTGTGGCACTCGCAGACACAGGAGCTGCAGCCCCTGTAGGATCATGGAAGGGTTTGGCCTGGAAGAGGCTTTTGAAGGTCATCCAGTCCAACGCCCCTGCACCGAGCAGGGACATCCTCGCCACAGCAGGTCTCTCAGAGCCACAACCAACCTGACTTGCAATGGTGCCAGCCATGGGGCATCTCCCACCTTTCTGGGCAAACTGGGCCAGGCTCTCCCCACTCTCAAGTGTCAAACATTTCTCCCTTCTCTCCATTCTCAATCTCCCTCTTGCAGTTCAAACCATCATCTCTTGGCCTGGCACAACAAGATCTACTCAAATGTGTGCCTTCAGCTTTCTGAGAGGCCCTTTCAGGACAGATGCCACCAGAAGGTCTCCCTGAAGCTTTCTTTTCTCCAGGCTGAACAATCCCAAGCTGTAATCTTTTTTTTAGAACCAAAGTGCTGAAAAATCTCTGTTAAAGCAGTCAAGATGTCTTCTGCAGAAGCTCTAAACGTAACCAACCTGAGCTCACACAGTATCAACACCCAGTAATGGGGCAGGGACACTTCCCACTAGCCCAGGTTGCTCAGAGCCTTGAGCACCTCCAGGGAGGGGACATCACAACCTCCCTGGGCAACCTGTGCCAGTCTCTCCCCACCCTCACTGCCAACAATTTCTTGCTCATCTCCACTCTCAATCTCCTCTCTCCCAGCTCACAGCCATTGTCCCTTGTCCTGGCACTCCCAGCCCTTGTCCAAGTCCCTCCCTGGTCTCCTGCAGCCCCTTCAGCTTCTGGAAGACTGCTCTAAGGTCTCTCTGGAGCCTTCTTTTCTCCAGGCTGCACAGCCCCAACTCTCCCAGCCTGTCCCCACAGGAGAGGTTCTGAGTGTGCCACCTTGCTGTGGCTAGGTGGTGGTGGGAAGAGCTGCAGGAGCTCAGGTGAGCTGTTCTAGGTGGCCACCTTGAGCTTTGCAGCCTGCCTTGGGTGTGGTTGCCTTGGCAGGAGGTGGAGTTGCCAATCTTCCTGAGCAGGTTCCATCAGGAGGATTCCTCCCCTGAGGGTGCTTCTTGCATCTCCTTGGTTCCCAATGAAATCCTAGAGCTGTGGAGCACTCCACCATGCTTCAGGGATGTGGGTTGTTTGCTGTCTGTTGTCATCGTTCTGAATACATTTACCTTTGGAACAAGGTCCCTCTCATGGGCTGGGGAGCCTGGTATGCAGCCCCATTAATGGATCAAGGGGGAAAATGCCTCTGGATGTATTCTCCTTTGTGCCTGGGCTTACCACCACCCACGGGTTGGCATCTATCCCTTCTCTGCACAAAGATGTCTTTTAGCAATGGCTGGTGGAGTCCCCACCCTCCTTTGATATGTATGGAAATAATGGGACTCGTGAGGCTGTTTGCTGGGGGAAGAGGAAAAAGAGCTCTAAAGGGCTTTGGAAGCCCAGGATTGCTCCTTCGCAGCACTGGGGTTGAGCCAAAGCCATGTCCTGAATTGATGCCTGAGGTGCCCAGCTCTGCAGGACCCACGTGTCAGAACTGCTTCTGAAGTCAGAGTTGCAGCAGAAGTGTGGCCAGCAGGAGGGAGATGATTGTCCCATTCTGCTCTGGGGAGACCCCAGCTGCATTGTTGCATCCAGTTCTGCAGTCTCCAGCGTAAGAGAGAGGACAGAGGAGGCCACCAAGGTGATCAGAGGCCTGGAGAAGCTCTGCTATGGAGACAGGCTCAGAGTTGGAGCTTTCTCTCCAGGAAGTCACTCAAGCTGGAGCAGCTGTCCAGGGA
>VWZE01007621.1:407273-427003 GCA_013396675.1 Eubucco bourcierii | reverse complement strand
TATTTGTGCTTGGGATTGTGCCTACCCAGGTGCAGATTCATTCCTTTTGTGTATTACAGCAGAGAGGGAAATGTTTTACGTTATTCCTTTAATACACATATAAGATATTCTAGCATAGTAACACACCTTTACTTCAAAGAATGAGGTTCCAATCTAAAGCTAACTGAAAAAAAAAAAAAACATTTGAAAAATAAGTTTGTTACCTCTACCTCTGTATCTTGACTGTCATGTCATCTTCTGATAAGTTCCAGGACATCCATCAGATTTCTCTCCAGTGATGGTTTTCTTTGAAAAACTTTAAAGAAGAACGGAAATCCAACACCTCATTTCTTCCACATTTAGTGCTGAACAGTTTTCTAGGATGTAGAACGAACGCCTTAAGGGCAGGTAAAAGAACCAGTCTAGATCTGATTACTATCAGGTTGTTTACCACCCAAAATACTTACTTTTTTTTGTCTTTAGTAAAGATAATTGCCAATTAGATTCTACCCCTAATAAGAAATAGTTCAGTTTTAATAAGTTTAGAACAACACATGCATCTGGAAGTGGATTTTAAAATAGCAAATAAAAGTAAATACAGTCTCTCTTTTCATGTACTTACACTAAATTAGATACAGATTGGTGTGTCTACAATGAATTAAATTCTTTGATTAATGTGTTGCTGCTTTGTAACTGATTGATCATTATGGAACTGGAAATGCAACGCTGTTTTCTCTTGAATTAAACATACTACAGTCAAAGGAATATGCTCAAATAAGGTCAGCAGCAAACAAAAAGGCTGTCAACTTTTTTCCTTGGCCCTAGGGATAACAAATTCCATGATCTAATGAAGAAGGATGGCAAACATTTGCCCATATAAGTGAATAGCTTTTCCTGGAGGGCCTGATTCTGCAAATACCCATCATTCCTTGTGGCTTGTAGGATTAATATTTCAGGCAGAATCAGGCTCTTTGCTTGTTTGTGTGACTAACTTTGCTAGCCAAGACCACCCTCCTAGTTTTGGATTACTTAACTACTGAACAGAAGAAAACTTAACATTGAGCAACCTGCTCAATGTTATGTCCAATGGCATGGATTGGTACCATACTCGCCTATAAACACCGATTAGAGAGAAGGCAGAAATATTCACATTCTGGAGTAGGTAATTTGAACATATCCAGAATTCTGTGTAATAAGAAACCACCTGTTTGAAAGCTGAAATTTTACCTGTACAAGTCAGCAAGTAAAAACCCCTGTGAAAACACTTTCTTTCTCTGCACATCCTTTTATGTTAAAACTGCTATAATGGCCACTTCATCTTCTCCAACTTTTACCATATTTTCCTTTTAATAGAAGCATTTTCATTTTTTAGCAACTGTTTTTGCTTTTTTGAATGCATTCTTTATACTCTCTCTCAAAGTCAGGCCTTCCTTACCCATTTTACTTCCTAAACTTCTAGCAGAGCTATGATATACTACATATGGTACACTTGCTATTTTTTTAAATTTTCTACTTAGAAAGGATTTTGTATTGATTATGTGATTTTTTAAAAATAATGTTATAAAATTCTACCTTTGTTTTTGACTGAGATTTACAGACCCTCATTCTATATCATTACCTGATTTATTTGTTTTTCTTGGTCTTGCATTTTGAAGAAATATCCTATAACATTTATAATAAATGCCAATAACCTTTCATCTTTCATTTTTTAGAACCCATCCTTCTGATGTAAGCTCTATTCCATAAGCTTCCAAAACCTCTTTCTTGTCTATCAGTGCCAACTTTGTCTCTTTGGGGAGTATTTGGAAAAAAACACTAGCATGAAGTTTCTTGTCTTTAATCACTGAAACAAAATGAATTTTGGTTCTACTGTCTCTTGTCCACTTTTATGACATCCCTGGTTGACCACAGATTACTACTCATAACTCAGATACTGGATAGATATCTCATGAGATCTGCTACATCTGCAGCCACAAATTACTATCAGGTCCTAACCAGCATGACAAATCCATTCATTGAGATAATGCAGCTGATGAACAGATGCCCCAGCACAAGGTCCTGGCACCTGGGTTAAGGTAATTCCTGGTATCATTACAGGTTGGGGAATGATGGGATCAAGGGCAGCTTGCAGAGAAGGAGTCTGAAGTACTGGTGGATGATATTAGCCAGCAAATTGTATCCTGGGCTGCATAAAGAGAAGCATGGTCAGCAGACTGAGGGAGAGGATTTTGCCCCTTTATTCTAATCTGGTGAGACCCAACCTGAAGAATTGTGTCTAGCTCTGGAACCCTCAGCAGAGGAAAATTGTGGACCTGTTGAAATGGATACAGAGACAACAAAAATTATTAGAAGAGTGGCGCACCTTTACGATGAGGACAGGTTGAGAGAGTTGGGGTTTTTCCTCCAGGAGAAGAGAAGAGTCAGGGGACACCTTATTGTGGCCTTTCAGTACTTAAAGGGGACCCATAAGAAAGACAGAGACAAACATTTTAGCAGCAGAGCCTGTTATGACAGGACCAGAGGTGATGGTTTTAACTAACAAAAGGGCGATTCAGACTAGATACATAGAAGGATTTTTTTAACAATGACAAAAGGGAAACACTGATACATCTTGCCCAGAGAAGTGGTAGATGCCCCATTGCTAGAAATATTCAAGGTCAGGTTAGACAGGACTCTGGGTAGTTTAATATTT
This sequence comes from Eubucco bourcierii, assembly GCA_013396675.1. Classification (NCBI taxonomy): domain Eukaryota; kingdom Metazoa; phylum Chordata; class Aves; order Piciformes; family Ramphastidae; genus Eubucco; species Eubucco bourcierii. The sequence continues at coordinate 424,332 of VWZE01007621.1, read as the reverse complement.
CAAACAAACAAACAAAACCAAACCAAAAAACAAACAAAAAACCCCAACAAACAAGTTACTGAATTTGATATCTGATTAGTAATATAGAATCCTAACATTAGGCATACTGAACGTTAGAGATAGGTGTGCTGTATAGAAAAAAAATGTTAATTAGCCTATAAAATGCTTTTCCAGACCAAAGGCCTTGAATAGCAACATCTGTACTTGGAGTACTCACACAAAAGTGTACACAAGCAAGTTCTTCTGACTAAAGTTCTGCAAAACATTAAATTGGAATTCAAATGCTTCTAAAGCCAAACTGATGTCCTCTTGCATTCTGCTTCACTTAGAACAGAATCCAATTTTTCAACACATTTTCCATAGTAACTGGAAATGTAAAGCTGAAATCATCATAAAAAGTCTGCTCTGCAGAATGCTTTAGTCCAAGAAATTGACAGTTGACTCTGTGGGGATGCTGTTCAGATTGTGAATTCCCACATGAAGTTTCATACTTCTATATCATAGCAAACATGCATAGTATCTCGGTTAGGCAAAGTAATCAAGCTACTTGTATATCAATGACCTTTGAAAACGTAGCCAAGTAGTTTCATCAGCTGAAGAAACACTTCTTTTGGAGACATCATTTGGACAACATCCTGCAGAAAGAAGTTGCTCCATCCTACGCAGATGAAAAACCAAAGGATACACACAAACATACCTGAGGTGACTTCAAAGTTTACTCATCTTCTCACTATTAACATTAATTCTGATCAAAATTTTATTCTTTGGTCATCTTAGCATTCACGGAGATATGTATACCCATTGTCTCTGCAGTAAGTACATACACCAAGCTGATGTTTGTGTTGTAATTCCTCTATCTACAAGCCATTATCATTGTACAGTCCTTTGGTTGCCAATAAAATTCTTGTGCATGAATATGCATCTAAGTAAAGATGAAAATGGTGGTGTTTAATGCCTGGAATAAAAGCTTTGAGGCACTAACTCCTAAATTCTAAATCTCATTAACCTTGTTTTGACTTCCTGATTCTCCTAACGAAACTGAACTCAAATGTGTCATAACTGAGCAAGCAAGAAAAGAAAGCATCAGAGAACACACTTAGCAATAATAAATACAGTTTCTGGTATCAGAGGCAAATAGAGGCCAGGTGTGACTCCCTGGGTAGTGTCACAACTGCTGTTCTAAGCAAGAACGAATCTGGTCACCATTTGAGTAAAAGAAGGATTAGGAGAAAGAAGCATCAGTACTAAAATACATGCCAAGCCTATAAGAGAAAAAAAAAAAGAAAGGGAAAAAAAAAAAAAAAAAGTCTGCACTTGGAAGAATAAAAAAAAGCATTTTTGTTTATTGATCATAAAATGAAAACAGGCAAAGAACCCAAACCCTGCTTCTACTGAAGCTATGTCACTGACACCCATGGCAGTAGGAGGCATTTCCTGCACATGCTTTTACATGCAGAACTTGTATACATCATTTTTGCCAGAAAACTAATTTTGGAATAATAGAATCTTTGTCAACCTGAGGATGAAGTGGGAACCCCAGGATCCAGCAGACACATATGAGAGTGCCGAACTACATTTTTTAAATTTAAAAAAAAAAAAATTCCACTTGGGCAAATACAGAGAAATAGTTCATCAAAATAAATTCCCCACTGACTTCTCACAACCTAAACCTTTACTGCTTTAGTAGGAATACAGACCACAGTGTTGCATCTGAACATTGTTAAAAGATGCAGACCACACAGAGAGTTCTACAATACTTCCTTGGGAGAAAATATTATTGCTCCCAGTACTAGTCTCTTTGACCATATGTGTTGGTGGTTTAAGGAAATGTTTCTCCCTCTTTAGGGAAAGACTAGATCATTTCATTAATCCAAGATAATAGGATATTTTACTCAGAGACACATTTTGTCATCACTTGCAAAATGTTTTGTTAAGTATACCCAAGTTAGCTCTGAGCAAATCTATGTACAGTGTGAATTTCTCCAATCAAGGCAAAGCCTGATGTAGAAAGATATCATAGCTTTGCTCTTGAAGAACATAGTTTAATTTATGTTGGGCTATCATTTCAGGAAGTTTTTAATAGAAACATTAAAGTTTGTATCCAAATTGCCCAACATTAGTCAAAGAAAACAGATATTCAATCAAAGGTGATACTTTGGACAAAATAGTTTAAATCAATGCACCTGGGAGGAGGCAGTAAAGAAGGTCCTTTAGACAGAATCATAGAATAATTTTGGATGGAAGAGAACTTTAATATCATCAACTCCAACCATTAACCCAGCATCGCTAAACCCACCACTAAACCATGTCCCTAAGCACCACATCTACATATCTTTTAAATACCTTCAGGGATGGGGACTCTACCACTTCCCTGGACACCCTGGTCCAGGGCTTGACATTCTTTTAGTGAAGAATTTTTTCCAGATATCCTATATAAACCTCCTTGGATGCAACTTGAGGTTGCCTCTCTTGTCCCTTCACTTGTTACTTGGGAGACCAAACTAACCCACATCTTGCAACAATCTCCTTTCAAGTAGTCATAGAGAGCGAGCCTCCTTTTCTTACAGCTAAACAACTCCAGTTCCCTCAGATGCTCCATGTAAGATTTTTTGCTCTAGATCCTTCACCAGATTTGTTGGCATTCTTTGGACATGCTCCAGCATCTGAATGTTCTTCTTGTATTGAGGGAACAAGTACAGTGCTGAAGATGAGGGGATAATCACTTCCCTAGTCCTTACGGTTATTTCTGATACAAGCCAGGATGCTGTCGGCATCTCGGCCACCCGGGCACACTGCTAGCTCATATTTAGCTGGCTATCAACCCACACCCCAAGGTTTTTTTCAATCAGGCAGCTTTCCAGCTGCTCTTCCCCCAGCCTGGAATGTTTATGAGGTTGTTTTGACCCAAGTATAGGACCCAGCACTTAGCCTTGTGCAACCTCATACCATCATACCTTGGTCCACTGATTCAGTCTGTCTGGATCCCTCTGTGGAGCCTCGTTACCTTCGAGCACATCAACACACCCACCTAAGCTGGTGTACAAAGCTTTGTTAGGGAACAGTTCACTAAGGGAAACAGACTTCCTTCTCTTTTTCATTCCTTTAAAATCAACTCCATTTACAATGAAAATTTTATTTTCTTGGACTTACAGATATTTCTGCTGTTATTCATTCACCTTTCACAGAAGCTCTGAAGGTAGCAAACCCTTCAGAAGCTGTGCTATGTGTATCCTTTCCTATTATCATTTGCATTATTCTTCCTTTTGTTCTATCATTCTTTTTAAAGACACTCAATGCAAAGAGCATAACAATCTTGTTTATGAGGATCATACTAGTCATCATAATCAAAACCTTGCTATACAATTCATTTCCCATTTCATATATATATTTCAACACAGATAACTACATCTGGAGTTCTGCAGTGTATACAGGCCCTGATCCAAAGGCTTTTGAGAACAGTCTCTGTTAATGTCAACTGGCCCTGGATTGGGTCCCTAACCTATACCATATTGGCTCTTTATTTCATACATAATCAACATCAGAAGAAGTCTCTTGATAACAAAAGATATACAGTGATTCAATAAGGATCCTGAAAAGTTGCATCTTTAGCTTTTCATTCGACTGGAAAGCAGCACAATATGTTAGCAACCCTGACTTACTGCTGCCTGCTGCTTTTCAACATTAATCCACACTACCCTCTTCAGGAGCTCATCTTATTTTTACATTACTCCTAACATGGTTCATAATTTAAAATGTCAAACAGGCAACGAGAAATATAGATGAACGAATTCCTTTGTACCTTCTATATACAATCCAGTTGTGGTTATCCTTTTCCTAAACTGTAAGATTATGGTTCTTCCTGCTCTTGTGCCTTGGTTTTTTTTAAAATAGAAAGGAGTGCTGTTCTTGGAAAAGGCTATTGAAATAACAGTTTACACCTTCCTATTGTGGAACGAAACAATCATTATGATGGATTCCTACTGTATCTTGCTTGACATTGTATTATAGATTGACCCTTCAGGCAAAGTTCTGTCACAGTAATACCTGTGACCTTCTTAAATTAGAGGAATCATGCATGAGTAAATAGAATGGGATTTGGCCTTTACTTTATCTTGATTATGATAACCCTAGGTCTGCAAAACAGCACTGACCATTGCATTCAGTGAGTTGTTAAAAATCATCTTGTGTTCTAAGTGCACCAAATTTGGCCTGATATATTTCAGATGGAATACACTTGACACTGGGAGGAATCAAGCAAGTCAAACAATCATACAGGCATAAAAGAAAAATAAAGCCCAGAAAACGAACAGTAAACAATAATACCTACCTAAATCCTAGACTACATTCCTTAAAAGCTGAACATGAATACAGTGCTCTTTATAAACACTTTCTTAGCCAAACTGTAATTCCAGTCTGCCAATATTAAATGCTTAGCATAACGGTACTTTGGTTTAATGCTACCTGCAGGCAAATCTGGATTCCTGTCAATCTTCAACTTACCGTGACTACAGAAATTAAGCCTTCCTCTCTACCATATCCAAAATAACTGGAAAAGAATATATCAGCCTATCTCAAGAAACATCTTGCATATAGAAAATTGCAGCCAACATACAAGTAGTATCAGTTTTCACAGGTCTTAATGTTGCCTCCTGATTTAACTGCATATCTAGCTCCTTCTCTTCTCCCAGAATAAGGGGCCAGAGGATGCAGGAAGGTATGAGGGCTACTGCTATTACAGCAGAGACTATGCAGGATATAGCCCAAGGATGTCATGTCAGGGTTGAAACACATTTCATATTCTGAGGCTAAACTCCTGCTTTTTCAATAGGAACCACTGTAGCTTTATAAGCAACAATGCTCTACCTCTCCTGACCTTGGCAGAAAGACTTTGTAAAGTCAAACCATTTGGTCTTCAGTGTACTTGCACTGCTTGAAGTCCTTTACACTATCACACACGACTCCCTTATTCCTACTTATCTGCACCTTTGTAATACTGATCTGAGCCCACAGACGACTAGCACTTCAAGTCATGTAAGGCACACAGTTCAGTAGATGGGCAAATTCTCAGTAATACATGCTTTAAAAACACAACTTTAAAGTACAACAGTAATTTTATTGTATCAAAATGGTTATAAGTCCTCTTGCCCCATATATCAGTGCATGAAACAAGAAATCCTCTTCATCACATTACTACTAACATAGACATTGAATGATCACATTGCCTTGGAATGACTAAACTCACTAGCAAATTCACTGCTTTCATACAACATCTTTTAAACCTTTTTAAATAAAACTGTAACTCACCTTCATTATCAAAATTCTTCTAATGACATGATCAATAGCCTCTTTTGTTCAAAGTGAAAACATTCTTTCTCAGGAGAAACAGCTTTAATATTTTCAAGATGTTACTGGAATAAAGGCTACTGGCTTGAGTAGCCATTCTGCTTGGCAAGTCCTTGTAACTAGTGTTCACCACACCCTGATGGGAAAGAAAAATAAATAGTTGTCAAAGATTTCATGTATTGGAAACTTTTCAACACGTTCTCCACAGATCTGATGCTTGTTTTATACATGTTAGTAAATCAAATTTGCATATTACTGCAGACTTCTTTTATAAGTTAAGAATTCTGTTTAAAAACTAATAGGCTACTCTGATGCATGACCAAAGAAAGTCAGTGATTTTGTCTGGAAGCCAGAGACTAAATGAGCTGGGAGGCCAGTCAGGGAACGGGTTACAAAACCATATGGTGCTTATTTTTGAGAATAAGAAATCAACTACTTCTTCAAATTCGAAAACACCTCATGATTGTCTGATAAGAATCACATTGCACAATGTGTTTCATGGATTAATTGCACTCCAGCCATTCCCAAGAAGACAGAGATACCTTCAAAACCTAAATTCTTTTCAAGTACATCTGGACTAAGATCACGTTTCTTTAACATCCCTTCATATTACTATGAATGCAGAATGCAAAAAAAGAAAAAAAAAAGCAATAAAAAAGCAAAAAAGAACTCCAATGCCATGCTCTGAAAACAGTTTATACTGAATTTCGATCTTGAACTTTGCACCCTAAGTTACTGTTTCTTTCTTTCATTGCATCATTCCAGGATAGCCATCTGGACATTGCAGTTGCCAGTTCATCCCATATGCAGCCACACATTGTGGCTGCCCTACACATCCTGATGTCCTGGAGCAGGTCTTGACATGACAGCCATGCATGGCAACCACAGAGAAGGCAATACAAGATAAAGTGAAATACTTTTAGTTGGACTGTTCTCTGTCCAGAACAGGCCATTGCACATATCTACTACCAGGAGGACAGTGAAGGCTGTAAGTATTCTGCCATTGCTTACTAGCCCACTTCCCAAGTGGTAAGACACTTAGTTCTTGGGTAAATTTCCACATACTTAAATGATAGGGTTTTGAATTTTCAAGTAACAGGTCTTTACAAAGGAAGACAAGTTACACAGTATCAGAAAGGGGGGGAAAAATACAGTATTACTGTTACTGGTGAAGAAAGTAAGGTAGAAAATAGCAGGTGCATACTGGATTTGTCTCATGTACAATAGTATTTGAATTGGTTTTGCACTACAGAACTCTCACAAGATGGGCAAATTTTCACTATGTAAGTGGAGTATTTAAATGGAATGCTCAAACCTTGGAGCCTCACAGCATACACACAGCCTTTGTGTGTTGCTGCAGCCCACTGCTACACACACACACTGCAACATGGGATATGCAGCCTAAGAAGTACATGTAGGGAGGAAAGGCAACCATTATCCATGCTGTTGATTCCATATGACACTTGATCAGCTCAAAATGTTTGTAAATGGTTAAATAAGGGAAGTATCTGAATTTTTCAGTATCTACAAATTATTTCAAATTTTCAACAGAAAATTAACAGAAATATTTCTTCCTCTCCTGAGAGAAAAGCCATAGCAAACCTTTCCCCATTAAGAGAAGATGATAGCAAATTTCTTCTCAACTCTGCTAAACAGAGTTGGGAATTGCACAGACGACTATCTTCAACCAGGCGCCAACATTACAAAATTAGAATAGCTTGGACAACCTATATAGCACATATCTGGAGATGCAAAAGTCAAAAGACTTTTGGGTCTTCTAGTAGAATATATGTGTGAGCCAGCAAGTCTACAGATATTTGATACCATCAGTTTCATGATGTATGTCACTGAGTTTTAACAGCTAGAACTACAACATGGCATGAATAATTTTATTTTGATGGAGGCCGAGTGAATTGTCCCCAGACTTTGGTAGAGAATGGGAGCCTAATCACATCTACATGACTGACTGAATAAAATGGAGGGAGGGAAGGGAAGGGAAGGCATTTCATGACAAGTAAATAGATCCCCAAGTGATGTGAGAGAAACCACAGGAGTTCAATTGCTTAGGGCACAAACTTCACTAGTCATGTAAAAAGGAACTGTAGTTAATTGTATTAGCAGATAAATAGACTGAATGATATAGCAGAGTTATCTGTCCCAAACTACTATGATTTCCAGTTTTTGAAAGTTTGAATATGAAGCAACTGACTGATAGGATTACAGCATCTATAGCAAGACAAAAGATAGAAATCTGTTTACAGTATCTCCTTCCTTGAAGCTGGGGAGGATTAACAATATGTACCAGTACAGGTTTAGGACCAATGACCGAAAGGGAGCTTTGCAGAAGACTACCTCAGACCCTTGTGTACAACAATGTGCCCCTGTGTCAGAGAAGACTCCTGGTATCCTGGAAAAATTGCCATGTTAGCACAAGTGCACAATTAATTTACCCATGAACACCCAATTAGTAAATACATGAGTGCTTAATCAGTTCATGTGTAAGAGTTGTAATAGGCAAGAGTTGTAATAAATTGCAAGGTGTGGTGCAGGGACTGCAGAAGTGGTCTGAGTAGAAAGCAGAAAATGGCCATGAACTGTCCTGTTCCATCCAGTTCCAGCTGGCTCTGAAACACATGTAAACACTCTCTCAAGACATCAAAAGCTGCCAGAGCAGCATATGGCACCCTTGCTCACACACGTGAGCAGTAGATGATAGGGCAAGAGATGTGAAGAGATACAGAGACACGTGGAATGTTGAGGAGACAGGCACATGGTGAGACACCCTTGGGAGCAGCCATACCAAAGGAAATCCCCTATCTGAGCAACAGTGGCCTAGAGAAGACCCACACTGGAGTAGGGGCAGCCAGGAGGAATGAGTCAGAAACAGTTGCACACAACCCCACACTTAAATTAATTGGGATGAATTGAGTATAGTAAGCAGGGAAAATGAGGAAAAGTTGAGACTAGAGTGATAAGGAGAAATATAATCATGTTTGCTTTAAGTCAGGCCTACAAAGTAGGGAAGAATCACATTTAAGTGGTTTGTTTTAATTACATTCTCTTTTTATGAATATTTAAATCAGTAGCATGACATTTATGCTAATTAGCAATTAATTAAGTAAAATTTCTGCTAGTTAAGACTCTTTTTCCTGTAACAAGAAACCTGGCAGATTGTTTATGAAGAGTACCCTTCAGTGCAACGCAGAGCACAACTTTAAGCGTTAAGCTGTGTTCTAGATTCTAAGCCATGAGGAGTAAGAAAATATGAAATCCCCTGACAGTAACTCCCATTTCCTTGGCAGCTCCTGCTACAGCCAGCCCACCAATGCCATCATGAATTACCAGCATCTAGAGAGATCAAACAGACAGTAAAGTGCATTTAGTGTTCACTTATTCCATCATATGCTGTGTCTGCAATATGCCTTATCTTCAAAAGCACGTGAACTTTAAAGACCATCAGAGGCTAAAAACTATAAATACTTTGAGGGAGGGGGGTTGGGGGTGGCGGGGGAACCTTATCTCAACAATGCAACATAGTTAAACAGCTGGTTTAGGCTATAAGAGCAGGTGGTCATCTGTAAAAAAGGTGCCATATGTAGAAAAGAAGATAGAAATATCAGGGAAAAAAATAACTTAAACCATGACTAAAGCCACTTTTTCTGTTCCACAGACCTTAACTTAATCTTTGATAACAAAGGATGCTAACTTTATTTGTCCAGCTATGCAGACATTTTCCTTCACTATGGCTCTTCTCAGACATTAATTATAACAAGCATGTTGAAATGGCTATCAAATGCAGCATTGAGTCTCTGAATGAAAAATAGAGTGTTTTATTATCCTTTAAAAATAGTGAGTGTCCTTCTGAGGGATAATATAATTTAATGTACTCTTTTTACAGTTATGTCATTGCAATTGATCAAGCATTTGCCAAAAATACACAAAAGCCCAAGGCATAACTGAAACATACATTCACCTACAAACATCGGTTGCCCTTGGCTGAACTGCACAAAGACAGCTGAGAACTGTAGGAGTCCTTGATGGTGGTGTCCCATCAAGTAGAAGCAGATGTAGTACAGCATCATTTTTGGGACCATCCTGTGAACAATCCAATCCTTACCCCTTGGGGAATTCTTTAAAGGATCTGATCAAGAAAATTCTGCATTCGAAAAGGCTCAAATGCAAGTTAAATCAACTTTTACTGGCTAGCAGAAATAGCTAAGGCAAATATAATACAGCAAACCCAAACAAAATCCAGGAATCACACAGAAGAGCTGAACTGCCTTGCTAGACTAGTAGTCCAGCCTCGTAGTACAAAATATTATTCGAAATATCAGTTGAAGCAAATAACTGGACCCTCATAGGAGAAGCTCATCCTGCTGAGACATTCTAACCGATAAAATCCCTACCAAAATTATAGGTTAAAATCAGTGGTGCTGGTATCTAATAACTTTGTAGATAGGTAGTGACACCTCAGAAGAAAAGACTTAAAAGTATCCATGCCAAAATCATGTCATCCTCTAGAGTTCAGATGTCAGCATAAAAACTGCAGAAGCAGAGCCAAATTTTTGAGACAAACATGTAAACCAAATCAGTTAGACAATTAATGGAAGACTCATAATAATAGTATAACGGACATCTCAAAGCAAGACATTCTGAAACAATACATTCAAATGACATTTCAACTTATGACAGAGAAAATTAAATGTTTGACGGAGGATAAAAGCTGGGAAGAGAATGCATACCAAATGTGGTTACTCATAGTATAAAGTGCTTCTTGCAACTGTAATATTTAAATTATTTATTATTAACTCTCTGGATCATCTGTCGTGTCTATACTTGACTGCCATCCCTCTTGCACAGAACATGGACAGTGCACAGGGCTGCACATAGCTATTTAGGAATAGGAATTTAGGAATGCTAGGAATTTACAGCACAGATTCCTTTGCTAATGTAACAAGTTGATGATTATATAAACTTTATATGAACTGGACTACAGAACAAACCTTTCAGTCAACTTCAAAAGGAAGTATGTTTGGAACATACAAACTGTATTCATAACTGCACACTGCTCAAGCATTCCTGGTCAACTTACCCTTCACAATAATCTATTGATAAAAAATTTTTTCAGATTATTTTTCTTTGTTTAGATAACAAGGAGGTGGACTAGAAAGTGTTCACTAAAATTCTGTCTTGTGTCAAAATTTTATAACTGTATGGATCACACTAGACTATACCTTTGTAACAGAAGGCTTTTTGTTAGCAACTTCTTGTATTTGTGAGGGTTTGGGTGGGTGGTGGTTTTGGGGCTTTTTTTGTTTGTTTAGAGTTTTGTGGGTTTGTATTGGTCTTTGCTTTGTTTTAATCTTTGGTTTTGGTTGGTTGATTTTTACTTACTAGGGAATTAAGTAAAGAATTCTTCATTCTTTGAAAGTGCTGCAGAAACACAGTAATTTCAAAGGGGACTGCTGTTGTTTTGGGTTAATTTTGTTAAAGATTTTCAGGCCAGATAACTAGGTTTTCTCAGTGCTTGATTTTTGAACAATTGTAAAACTCTTTTTTCCATCCTTAAGATTTTTGTATTTGAAACCTTTTCCTATCAATGATTGAAATGAAACAAATCTGGGCATGGGAGTAAAATCCTCTTTCTCTTACAAGTAAAAGAACAATTTTAGAACGGTGATCTAAATGGTGAAGCTGAGTGCATCCACTGCAACTCGTGTGATTCCTTGGATACAGATGGCAGAGTTCACCCACTGCCACTACTGAAAAGTAAGATAGGCAGTCGTTACAAAAATGCCCATACATCTCTACAAAATTAGTATTTTATAAGTAACGACGAGTGCTAATTTTCCCCTACTTCAATTAATGGAAACATTTCAACTGGCTTCACAGTGAAATTTCACTCAGTGGAAGGAAATGAAAAACTGGCAAAAATGAGGATTGCTAATACTGAAGTCAGGCCAGGGCAAGAAAGTTACTGTATACACATGCTTTCCGTATTACTTGAAAAACTTTTTTCTTCTGTGGATACCATCTGCTTCAGTGTCATAGCCATATAACCCTGAGGTAATAATTTATTTTGGTATACAGGCAAATAAAAGGATAAATGTTAAAATCAAATATTTTTACAGAAGTTGATACTAAGGAAAAAAAAAACAACCAACAAACAAACCACCACCAAAAACAAAACACTGAAACACCACCAGCACTGTTTAGGGTCCTGTGTTAGAACACTGGTGGGAAATCAGAAAGTTTGACACTAGGTTAATTAGATTTAAATAGCTTCAGAGAAAGGAAGAGAACGTGAAAAGGGAAAAATACCATTCATCTGTGTAGCCAGATTGTTTAAATTGACCAGAGCTGTCATCGAGACCTTTTAGAGACTAGTTACCTGATTTTGTTTATGGTTCTGTAAAGAGAAACAATACTGAATGCTGACACCATGGCTTGTATTTTTTTCCTCCCTTAACCTCACTGTTTGGCTACATGAAAAGTGATTTGTCTACCTTCACCTCTTCTTGAAAAAAAAAAAAAAAAAAAAAAAAAAAAAAAAAGAGAAGGATAACTCTTTTAGTAAGATGCAACTGAAGGGCCAATTCTAAGCCAGGAGATCCAGTGTCCTCCAGTTGCAAACATCACGTATAGTCCCCATCATAAGCATAATTTAGCTTTGGAAAAGTTATCCAATTAAATACAATTTGAACTGTGGTGTGAGAGTCATATATTCCTCAGAGACATACAAAGGAATAAATCTGCTATACCTAACTGCTCTGCTGTAGACACTTCATATATGATCCAGTTCAAATCCTGTTGAAGTCTCCTGTATTGTATCTCTAGAAGTCTTACTTTGTTCATTGATCCAGCTGTAATACAGTTAGAGGGATCCCTCATTTAAAAAAAAAAAAAAAAAAAAAAAAACCCACAACAAAAAAACCCCAAACATGAATGTGGGATTCTCACTTATTTAGCTTTCACTCGCTCCCACTATACTGATCAATTAACTCATCCTAGACATGCTTACTGCCATAACAGAACACATGCAGAGATATGGACATTGGTATAACATATTTAACAGATGTATTAAAAGGTCCATAGACTGTATGGATTCAGAAAGCATGGAAATAAGAAATACTAGCAGATGGACTTCTCTACTGAGTCAGTCTTATTTCAAGAGGGAAAAAAATTACCAGTAAGATGATTTCCTGTGATTTCCTGGAAATGCAGGGGTCCAAAACAGGTAGGATGCATAACAAAGTAACCTCTTTTCATCCATCTGCAAGAAGACAGGAGTCACAAAAAGTAATTGCTTTGCATCACTGTTCTGAGGCTGCCAGTCAGAGTTGCTACTTGCCAAACAGGTGTCACCGTCACCATCTATCTAGAGCTGGCTCCATCAAAACCACAGTGAGGTTTTGCATTGTGATGAGAGAAACCTTGACATCAGAAAACCTAAATCACAAGATGTTATCCCTGCACATTCTGAACTGCCACATTCTTAAAACTGCATCCCAGTATAGCTCCCTCAGTGTAGAATGTGAGGCTGAGAATCAAGAGAAACACTGGCAACTGAAGTTCACTGGAAACCAGTGATGACAGCATTGTGACAGTAAACTGGCAAATAAGAGAATACAGTGGAGAAGATTGAATCTCTTACCTCCTTCCTCCTTGGTGCATGGCACAGAGCATCAAGCATGCACAAGATAATGCAGAATTATCGTGGAATTGAAGTAGGGTTTGGGTGAGAGCTAATGCGACCTCAAGCACTTACGGGGCACTCCAGGAAATAACAGCATGAAAATACAGGTATTGAAAAGTGAACGAGTTCTCGCCCTTCAATAACAGCTCAGTGTTTACCTCTAGTGGGCAAAAGAAGGGAGGACAAACTGCTGCTCTGCTGACTGTAGTGTGTCAAGTCTTTTTGCTAAATGGGTCTCCTATAAAGCAACACGAGTTCTTAGTTTGAATTGTTCAATGACAGCAAACTACTTACACTTTGATTCAGCTAAACTCCCTACACGTCCTATTGCTGTTTCATTAGATATACCACAATAAAGGCATTAGCCTCTGAGTACATCAGCCCAGAGGTACCTTATTCTTGGAATTAGTCAGGATTGAAATAAAGTCTTGCATAAAAATATAGATTTTGTAAAATTTAACACTAAAAGTTAAGTTCACTGATTCTAAAAGACACTTAGATGTCCAGCTTAGATGGGCAGCTTTTGAGAAAATAAAAATCCCAGGAACAAGTTGTTTCTTTCGCATAAAGAATGTTAAAAGCTAAGCAGGGTGGACTCGGGGATGAGCCCAAACATCCTTCTTGCTATGGAAGAACACTTACTTTTTTTTTTTTTTTTTAATGTATACAGAGAGCAGAAATTCATAAAAATTACTACGCCACAACTTTACATGTGATGTGAAAACAGAAGACTGCATTCCCTCTGTACATCCACAGTGAAATGTTATGATATCATAAGCAGCGATATGAAAAAAGCTGTTTGCAGATCAAGCAGCAAGTGGCAGGGGGAATGCCTTGTTCAATGAAGCACTTCTATGTGCCTGATATCTTTACCAAATTGATTCTGTTTGAGACAAACTGGTTCAAGTTTTAAACCAATTCAATATGTAGCCTATGTACATAAATAATTGGTTCAGTATTTAAAGTAGTTGTTTGTGGGTGTTTTGTTGGGTTTGGGTTTTTTGGGTTTTTTTAATGAATTCCTTACAGAAATCTAAGTGGCTTTGAAATCAGTTCCAAATCTGAATTGATTCAAAATGTGTCTTACACTGAATGACGACTGGTCTTGACCGTTTGGCCACTAAAGCAATGTGATACTACATGGGGAGGCAGGGTTCAAAATAAGCAGGGGGAATTTCACACCTCTCGTTATCACAGGCTGCAAGGTTGCAAAGGGTAACAGATTCTTTTACCCAGTTCATAACTGCCACCAGGCCAGGTTTCAAATTAAACACAGCAGCATCAAAACCACTGTATTACAGGTTCCACTCCAAGCTGAAGACAATCCTGTTTGCGTGTTGCGATCAGTTCACAGTTTCCTTCGCAAACAATCTTATATTACGCTCCTACTTATGTGAGACATTATCATGGAAAAATAATAAAAAGTGGTATGTTAAAGCTATGCCAAATATAAGACACATTTATCATGCTGTCAATGGAATTTCTTACCACATGTCTCAATGGATTTACTAAAATTAGGGGAGTTTTATACCTATAATAGCTATTGTTCTTAGAAATGGTATGTATAATGTATTTTGTAAAATGAAGGGTGATGTTTAAACAGCAAAAGAACCTCCATGATACATTAGACTTAGAAAATATTCAACTTTTTGGTAAAGCAATCAAAACTATTTCTTTAGGACTGCTTTTGTAAAGCAAAACATAGAAAAATTGGAGTATTCCTAAAGCTCGAATTGCTCTAGTTTCTAAACTGACAACATTTAGTTGACATAGATTAGGTTAATTCAGTTATTATTTCACTTATTCCTGTGGGTTGTGTTGGGTGCCTCAGTTGTTGAGAAAAAAAACATCCTTTGCTATCTCTTTATCTCTTCATGAAGAGCTGACTCCTTTTCTCCCAGTGCCCATCTGGAAAGCAGGTTCTAGAAACCACCACCATATCTCCTTTCTGAGATAATTCTACCTGTGTGGTAAAGCACACAACAGGACAAACAACAATTCAATAGGATCCGGCAAGCAAGAGTAACAGTAGTGCACTTGGTCATCACGCTAAGGGCATCACATCCTTGAGCAGCTTCATCCATTGCTGCAACTGCAGCTTTGCATTCAACATATTTGTCAGGAGGACTGGGTTCTGAGATGGATAAATGAAGCTAACAAGTATTGGATTTTTACTAAACAAATATGACTTGTGCACTCTTAGACCCTCATTTAAGCTTGGAGACAAAATGTATCATGCTTGTTGAATTAAACAAAATAAATCATTTAAGACTGTATTAAGTCTAATTTAAGGTTCAGTTTTAAATAATCATACAGAATCTTCTCCATCCTCTACCATGCTCTCAATACATTTCCCTTACTAAGTAGAGATGTAGCAGATCCTGGTAAAAGTAAACAGAAGTAGACTGAACTTATTTGCATTACGTGACCAGAATTCCACCAGTTGGGCATGTGACTTATGTAGCTAAAGGTGACAAAAGCTTTTAAAAAAAAAAAAAATCACTAATAGAATGGTCTGGAACCTACATAAAACAAGATCTCTAATGTCAAAAAAATTTAAGCAAGTTTACAGTGCTGTTATACAAAATATCCATTCCTTCACTGCAAATACATAAAGCTACAACTGCTTGATGAACATTTCATAATGTAGATAATTCAGCTAATTTGGTACAATTATGAAAAGAATATGGGTTTTCAGAATAAATGAGGTTACACTATGCACATCAAGTGACAAACTTACCTTTAAAACATATTTGATCCAAAAAGTTTTCACATTAATTACTACTCCAACTTGTTTGCATTGCTCAGCAGAGAATTTTGCTTATGTCAGCTTTATGTTCTGCTTACACTTTTAATCCTTGCTTTACCAAGGACTGCACACCAGTCGCAGAGTGTGCAACCCACTTCTCACCTTTATGTTTCTCTGGTTACTCCTACAACCACATCCATATAAAAGGTCCACTTATAAAACACATAACTAAATAAAGACTTCTCCTCCTCTAGTTCATATTAACTTATGGTGGGTTTTTATTCCAAAGACAGAGATTGCATTTCAACATCCAAAGGATGTCAGTATACATGGTTTATACAACTCCCTTGTGAAGTTTGAAAATTCCATCCATATATCAAATCCAGTAAAGTTTTATGTGCCTAAGTCACCCTTAAAGAAGTATATTCACTGGCTGACCTCAGTGCAATGGTTAGCGTGAGAGAAGGTGGCAGGATTGGGCCCCAAGTTTTCATAAATAACACAGAACATCTCCAGATGAACATTCCACTGTTAGTTTTTATAGTATGTCTACCACAGCCAGCCCACATGGTCTCTCACACACATTCATAGATGCCAAAACAATAACAAATTAAAGTTTGGTTTATAAAAGGGCCTTGGCTCAGATGCTGCTTATACAAGTTTGCATGCTGTTTACCCTGAAAAAGGTGTGGAAGTGACCACAATGAGGTGACAATCTCAATTCTGCTCAAACATGAGGTGGGAAAACCAAAAACAAGACTTCAGGATTAGAAAAGGACACTTTGTTTTTCCTGGCTTGTGTGTGAATAAACTGTGTTTTGTTAATAAAGAAATGCAGTAATTTTGTGAAGCAGACTAAAGAACATCTCTCTTCCCCCTTCACATGCATGTAAACACTTGTTTTTATATATGTGTAACAGAAACATGTTTATTTATAAATGCCTGATTACATATATCTACCCATACTAAATGTGCTGATCCACAGAAGGATTAAATCCTGTATTACTATTCTCCTAGCTTGCTATCCCTTGGAGGAAGTGGAGGTTTTTAGAATCATAGAATCATAGAATGGTAAGGTTGGAAGGGACCTCAAGGATCATCTAGTTCCAACCCCCTGCCATAGGCAGGGACACCTCCCACTAGTACAGGTTACTCAAGGCCTCATCCAATCTGGCCTTGAACACCTCCAGGGAGGGAGCATCCACAACCTCCCTGGGCAACCTGTGCCAGTGTCTCACCACCCTCACTGTAAAGAACTTCCTCCTAACATC
>VWZE01007621.1:304858-407257 GCA_013396675.1 Eubucco bourcierii | reverse complement strand
AGGAGAGCTGCTCCAGCCCTCTGATCATCTTTGTGGCCCTCCTCTGGACCCGCTCCAACACTTCCATGTCCTTCCTGTGCTGAGGGCTCCAGAACTGCACACAGGACTCCAGGTGGGGTCTGACGAGAGCAAAGTGGCAGAATCCCCTCCCTTGCCCTGCTGGCCACGCTGCTCTTGATGCAGCCTAGGACTCGGTTGGCTGTCTGGGCTGCATGTGCACACTGCAGGCTCATGTTGAGCTTTTCATCAACCCAGACTCCAAGGTCCTTTTCCTCAGGGCTGCTCTCCAGCCATTCACCACCCAGCCTGTATTTGTGCTTGGGACTGTGCCTACCCAGGTGCAGGACCTTACACTTGGCCTTGTTGAATCTCATGAGATTGGCCTGGGCCCACCTCTCCAGCCTGTCCATATCCCTCTGGATGGCATCCCTGCCCTCTAGCAAGGACTTCAGGGGAAAAAAAGACTTCTAAGCATTACACTCCCCCTGTGCACTGGTTCAGGGGATACATTATGATACAAATCCTGCCTGCGCTCCCAAAAAAGAGTTTAAGTGATAGATGAGCTACATACTGCTTCCTTGAACTATTTAGATTTATCTTAATGGCTTGAACCTCCAGACCCATTGTCAAAACCCAATGCTGTCTGCTGAAGTAGCATGCACGAAGAACAGGGAACTGCCTTTATAGATGAATCAGTTTCATCCAAGTGCTGTTCCCATACAATTCAACAGGAATGTTCTCACAAACACCAGGCAGACCTGATATTTAGCCTCAAAATAGATCAACTTTTAAAAAAGGTTTCACCACACCACCTACATCCTCATCATTTCACAGAACATTTTCTGCAAATAACATTTTTCTTAAATACACACAATCGAATTCCAGATTGCTTAACAGCTCATTACAATTTGGTTGTCCCCATAATTAGCTGGGGATACCCCAAGCTATACATTAATTACTAGCAGCAATGCAAAAACTAAAGCATGCTTGCTTAAACATACAGTCAGTTCAATGCCAGAAAACATTCTACAGCAGATACATGTGGCAGGGACATTTCTATTAGAAACACTCTAAACAAAGCCATTTAGTACAGAGTACATTTTACTTAAAAGATATACACATGGCATTAGAGCAAAGCTGGGAACAACTATAAGAACTTTAACTGACACTAAGAAAATAACTGCCAGTATTCATAATTCTACAAAGAAAAGTGCCATAATGAGTTCACTGGAAAAAACTCAGCTCCACCCTGAACACGTGTGCATGATGTTTTCAGGTCATTAAGATAAAAACTAAACTAAAATAGTGTTTTATTACTATTAACATCAAAAATCTTTAGACATAAAGTGCTACAGAAAAGCTTTTTGTCACAATCCTGGGAAAATACTCGCCCAACTCTGTTAAAGAGAGAAAACATGCTTCAGATACACTCCTCAAATTGATAGCTCTTCCCAATCCTTCAGAAAGAAGACTGTAATTCATCTTTATCAACAGTTACCATACACAATGCACTCACAGTATGTCAGCTGCTTACTTAATGAGTAGCAGGTAAAGTAAAACAAAATGTCCCTCTAATCCCTGCCCATTTGCTGTAGGAATGAAGGTAAGAAGCACAGAATACCTCTGCTGCAAGATCTAAGTGATCTAGAGAAAAAGTAAAACCAGGTTCTGGAAATGCTTAGCCTATGTCCTGTTCTATCCCATATGGCTATTGGAATTATAGAAATATAAGAAGAAAAAAAAATGAACCCATGGCAATTTTTATCTCCTAGAGTCTTCTAAGGTCAAACAGTAAAACTCTTGTTGTCATTTTAGCATTATTTTTAACCCATTGTAAATCTTCACAAATTGGTTGCACAATATAGGAGAAACTGACTTTCAGCACTAGTCTTCAATATGCAGTTTATTCTGTAAGTCATTTACATCAACTTCCATTCCTTCATGTTATGACAATGCTACAAGCATCTGGTCTTCATGGTTTAAATCTGGGGTTTATATTGGAAATTATATTTTCATTTATATACCAAATTTGAAAAGGTTAACTCCTCAAATCTCTTGCATTACTTCAGTGCTATGCAAGCAACCATGACTATTACCTTAAAATGAAATATTACTCTAAACAGGGGCGGGGGGGGGGGAAGAAATCGTTCAGTGCCACGACTTAACCACAAAGCAAACAACATTGTTCTAATCCTTAAGACAGGCTGTAATCAAGCTAGAATGAGATCTGAAGCGGAGTGCTCTTCTTTTCTCTTATACACCACTGCACTTCAGATGCCAAGCTGAGGATTCATTTCAAATTTTTGCTGATGAAACAGCAGTGTCATAAATCTGGAGCTACAGGAGGTCCCGTGATTAATGTCTTCACTTACAAACCATACCTATTTCAGGCCTGACCACCCTTCAAGCACATTTTACCAAATGGTCCAAGGTACATTGTTCATTAATTACATACAAGACAAGAGATTATAAACAGTAAATCAGACCATGAGCTTATAGAAAATAACACACTTGAAATTTAGACTGCCTGCCTGAGATAATTATTGTTAGCACAGTGTAAAGCAAAGTTCTCCGTTTGTAGAGCAGGAAGAATAATTACAGGAAACCTTACCACTGCATTTGAAGAATTCAGATAATTAATTTTCTTGTATGGTTTTAACTAGGATGCATATGAGGTAGGTTAATTACATTTTTTAGGTGCCATGAGCAAAACCACAGGAATATTTCCGAATTTCATGCTCCTGAGACCTTCTAGTAATGTAAATAGTTCTGAATAATCATGCATTACGCCCTAAAGCAAATTTAGAACCTCATTAAGACTGACCTGGTGTACATGTACAAGATTAGTTACAATCATGCTCCTTTCTGCAGGTCAGTAAATTAATTAGTTTTAACCTTTGCTGTACACACAAGTGTTATGTCCTTCCATCAGGAAGGACAGACAACTGTAAATTACTGAAATTCATTTGTACAATTATTTTGGTTTAAAATCTTTTTGTTGTATCATGTATAGTAGGGCTCCCATAGAATTCAACATTCTTTGGAACTTGGACATACATACTTTTATAGTTTGTTTGGTTTTTACTACATTTACATTCATTCTCCTAATAATAACATCACTAGTTTTATTATTTCATTCCACACAGATGATAGGTCATGCATTCATTCTAATCATTTGTAGTTCTTCCTTTCTGACAGTATTCATGTCAGACACTTAAAGGTTTAAAATCCCTCTGCAACAAGCAGTTGGCAGATTCAAGTCAAACCTCCTCCAGAAAATTTAAATTTTCCACAGCTTTTCTCAGTCTGGATATAGTTGGCAGAAACCTAAACTACATCCTTATGTGTTCCTGCATTCTAAAGGAACTCCAATAGCTTAGTTTACAACAGGAGAATTTCTGTAATACACACATATCCTGCTCAAGCTCACTGGGCAAATCAATAATCTTTTGGAACACGTTTTCAGAACTATTAAAGGCTATTCAGGGCTAGTCACTTAATGTGTTATTTGTCCATAGTTGTTCACAGAATATACTAATAAATCTCCCAGAATTCACAGAAAGATAGTCCTTCATTGAGAAGTTGATAGCCAAGACAACAGGAAAGTCAATTAAAGAATGGTGAAGAAATTATTAAAAAAAAAAGGAAAAAAGGCATTTTTAAAAAGCACGTTTTTACTCTAGATGAGCAGGGACATCAAACAGTTGCTTCAAGGGGAAGGTAAATGTGTTTGAGGTACATATAGTGAGGCTAGAACAGTTTGAACTCATTTACATGTAGGTAGTGTATCCAGCAAGAGAAAGTACCACCTTTTCAACCATGACTAAATCTATGAAGTCTATTCTAAACACAGAAAAATTAATAGTATGAAATGCTTTGTGCACTGTGCTTTAGAGAAAGGTTAGCATATCTCCTGCTGCTTGGGTATTTTTCATTTGGTTTGAGGGGGGCTATCATTATTTGTATGGTGAGGATTTTAAAAGCCATTTAGGAACAGAAATTAATGAGACAGACATTATGAAACGTGTTTAGAAATTTAATTTCAACTACTCAAAGAAGGGGCAATGGTTTTAAGCTGGCAGAGGGGAGATTTAGACTGGATGTTAGGAGGAAGTTCTTTCCAGTGAGGGTGGTGAGACACTGGCACAGGTTGCCCAGGGAGATTGTGGATGCTTGTTCCCTGGAGGTGTTCAAAGTCAGGTTGGACGAGGCCTTGAGTGACCTGTACTAGTGGGAGGTGTCCCTGCCTATGGCAGGGGGTTGGAACTAGATGATCCTTGAGGTCCCTTCCAACCTTACCATTCTATGATTCTATAATTTCTGAGTGTCTAGCTCATTTAATTTTAGGAGCAGGAACTCCACTTAAGCAATATTCCTCACATGATTGATTACACTCTTGTTTTAAAGGCTTCTTGCCATAGGAAATCTTTCATGTTTCACATTTTATATAATTCTTTAACATTCTCTAATCATTTTGAATGAAATACACTTTTCAAGTACTTCTTTATGGCAACAAGATTTCTGTATTCTACTGATTTCTCCTCACATTTCCTCAGCTTTATCACTGAAATGTTTGAAGACTCTTCCTAAGGAAGCAGTGGTATATTAATTATTGTTTGGTTTGTTCTTTCAAGAACAGTAATTTAGATTGCTTTATTATGTTCCAGACAGTGATTGCCTAAACAGATATGTAAGCAAAGTAAAGTCAACCGGAAAGAGTATAATTACAAAAATCACTGCTTGGAGGTTTGTAGTGATGCATTTGTAGTTGAGAAATACCCAGTAATTCAGTTCACAGTGCAGGGAAAATAATCACAGTATCATAATGATAGCCAAGTAATAGAGAAAGAAGTTTTAGTCGAAAAGTAAATAACGTAGCTGAAGAAAGGATGTAATGAAGGTAGTGCACTACCACTGCAGAGAACTCCTAATCTTGGTCTTATTTCGGACACAATCTCGTGTTTAATACAACTACTACAGTGGTCAAATGGCTGGTTTACCTTTTATCAAATATACTATTCAACAGAAATTAGTGTGGCATTCGGAAAACAGATATACATGCTCTTACCCTTTCTTCATTAGCATCACAGCAATGAAACTGTCAGAATCATTATTTCAGACAAGTGTACCTTAAGATAGTCTTCGTCTTCTGAGACCACATACACAGCTTGCAGTGCAACTCATGTACAAAGTAGGGTCTGGTCACTTTAGGATTCCAAGTCCTGTGTTCATAGAATTAAATACAGATAAATCTGAATCAGACCACTGAGGATAATTGTAGCCATAAGTTGCTCAACATTACAAAGTAAATTCTTGATATCCCAGGTAGATCTGAGTGAGACACTGAAGAACTCAGGAATTTTATCACCTTGCTTATAAAAATACATGAGAACCTCAAAGTCAAGATACACATCAAATTGCTTCTCCAAACAAATTTGTTCCAAATGTTTTTCATCTTGGTGGTGGGTTTTTTTGTTTTGTTTTGTTTTGTTTTTTTTGGTTTGGTTTGGTTTGGTTTTTGGTTTTTTGGGTTTTTTTACACAAATACCTTGGTCATTGGTGATAACATTTCTTTTTATGGGAATCAAACCAAAGTTAATTTGCCTACAAGATGGTACCTGTTTTATTTTCCTTCTGAGAGGCACTGGTTTTTCCTTCCTTCATTCTTTCATGTCTTAACTTGCCTTTCAAAAAGAAGTTCCAATGGATAATGTGGAAGTCCTTAATAATTTATTAAGAGAAGGTAATATAAAACTCAATACAGATACGCTAGGTCTGTTATTTTACTGCCAAACGGACTGCTTGTATGTCTCACTCATATGGTACCCTACAGCAAGAAAATTAAGTGTCAGTATAATGCAGATAACAATCAATTCTTACCATTACAATCACTTGCAAGCAGCTCCTGTGTTCCTGTTCAGACAATATTAAAGTGCCATTATGACAAGATAGTTATATTTTTAAAAAACAAGCCACCACTAAAGCATTATATTGTTCAAGTTGTGGATTTTGTTCCTCACCCAACGTGACAGCTGTTTCCATCATTTGCAAAAGATTTCTGTTGCAAAAACAGAACCTTCTGACATTTGAGGTTGAGTTTTACTCATCTGTCCTTTTTCCTGGAGCCTGAAATGTTAACGTGACACTAATCCCGAGCAGCTGCTTTACAAAATAAATGGAATTTGGTATAGAGAACCATTTTAGAAGTGCAAATAGCAAATTAATAAGCAAATTTATAATTTAATAAAAACTTTACCAAAGGCTTGAATTATTTCCTGGTACAGTCACATTTATTTTGATTAATATTTTAAACTGCAGAAAGGGTCAAATTATCACAGAAACATTCAGGTTGGAAAAGACCCTCAGGATCACCAAGTCCAGCTGATAACCCTACTCTACAAGGTTCACCACAAGCCGTATCCCCAAACACCATATCCAAACAACACACACATCCAGGACTGGCGACTCAGCCACCTCCCTGGGCAGCCCATTCCAATGCCTGACCTCTTTCTATGACTTCATTTCTCATGGGATGTGAAGCTGTACAACATGAAGCCTACACAACATGAAGCCTAACAGAGCTTTAGAAAGCGTAGAGGGAACACAAATTGTGAGCTATATAGGATAAGGCTGTTGATACATAATTGTGACAGCTATGGAGGATAGCTATAGTCTCCATATAATCCCATTTAGGAATTATTATCTATTGTTTAATTTTGGAAAGTCAAGTTAATATTCTGATTTTATTAGAAAGCATATTTGGAAAATGTGCAAACTAAGACATGCAGCTTAGAACTTTACAGAAACAATACAGGCACTAAAAGACAGTTGCTAGATGAAGCAAGGTATCTTGTTCAGCACAGAATAATTACACTGTATATATTAATCTTTATCATAAAAGGTAAATGCAACATTACACTTTACAAATGATGTCCTGAAAATGAACTGCAAAGCTTAAAGTTGCAGATTTGGAAATTTCCAAATAACATTTCAGCATAAAAACTTATGCAAGAGATGTTGTTTATGTAAGCCTCATATTGCAAAGTTTTAAATTATTGCATTGCAATATTTTTAAAATCACACTAATAGACTTAAATCAGATTAATAAACCACTTTAATCAAATAATGCCTCCTCTTAAAGGTCACTATATAAGACAGTGCATTAGAAAAAAAACAATTCATATGAATTAACCAACTACAAAACAGTCTTTCTGAAGAGTATGAGAGAAAACTTCAGAGTCACAACAGCACACATCCATGGAAATTTACCAAATGCAAAACTGAGCATTATAAAAGGGCACCTTTTGGTGAAAATGTATCTGTTAATAACAAATGCACAGGAATTTATTAAATCAAAAGCATAAACTTTAAAAAAAAAAAAACCCAGAATGTTCTTTGGTGAAAAAAATCCTGATGCTCAGATGTTTGGTTCAGAAGCACCTCACAAAGTAGAATTACAGTTTGCATTGCAAAACTATTGTTACATACTTAAATGTGCAGCTGGGGTTGCTTCTTTCTCTTCAGTCTCTCCAGTCTCACCTCAGCTTTGAGAAACAAATTGGAAGTCTAAATGAGAATTGATGTATCGCAACCCAGCTACATAGGAATATTACACAGTTACTCACACCTATTTAACATAGAAAAGCACTTCTGATGACATACTGGTAACAGATGATTACTAATTATGTGCAAACACCTGATAGAGTTTGAGGAGAAGGAAAAAAAAAAACCACCCCACAACTTTCAGAATGAGAACTCAAATCCTCCAAGTTACGAATCCACTGTTCTTATTTACAATTTAGTGTAGAATCCTCAATAACTGATGGCAAATGTGAATTACTGATGCACATATTCCTTCCAGATGTCATGTTTCCCATAGCCCTGAGTAAGCATATCTTACTGAGCTTGATTTGACTGCTCTGTCTTTAAATATGAACAAAGAGAAAACATTCTTAAATACTGTCTTTATTGCACTTCATTGTGTTTAGCACTAGCAAATGAAATGGTCTTTCACCCTCTGTGTCTCATGCCATTGTTCTGCCAATAAAAAGCCTCCAGTAATTTCTGTACTATATTCATTCATCATATCCTCTGGATAGTAGGATTCAGGGCAAAAAGAAATCATGTTGTCAGCAAAAAAACATTGTTCAGGATTCTCCAGCCCCTAAATAATTAATTGATTAGTAATTCATTCCTTCAGCCATAGCTAGCACAGTCAAAGCAGTCAATAAAAAACCCAGGAATCCTTAATTAGTCTCTTTAAGGACTTGTCACCTGATGCTGGGACCACATTGTGACAAATGCTAAAGTTGTTATTGTCAACTTACTACTTTTATTCTAAATATCAAGTACAAATCTACCTGGTCAAATAACCCCATAGCTAATAGAGACAAGGTATATACAATATTGAAGAGAGTGACAAATTGTAGACAATAAACAGGGGTGGAAGAATCTGAACAGCCGAGGATGTACAAAAGACAGATCAATCTCCCTGTTTCCCTGATTCTACGGAACCCAGTACACAACTCTTATTTTATTTTTTTTTTAATACATTGTGGCATTTCTGGTTTGGGTTTGTTTGGGTTTTTTTGTTGGTGGTTTTTTTTTGGTTTGGTTTGGGTTGGGTTTTGTTGGTTTGTTTTTTTTTTTTATTATATAATGACACTAAGTGAATTAATTTGGAAAAAAAGGTAGCTAAGTCTTCATTCTCCTAAAATATATGTGAAAAGCTAAGGACACATTTTTTTAGGACTCTGATTAAACATAAACAGGTTCCTACAAAACTCTCTCAGTCCCACACACCAATAATTTGTAAAACACAGTATTCAGCTTGCAGTAACTCCACTTGTGGTCTGCTTTCGTATTTCTTACATCACCCACTTAATGGATCCTGAAGGAAAATGCTCACACACCATTAGGAACAGGGGAAAGAAAAAAAATAGAAGTAAGAAATGTAGATTGTGTCTAAATAAACATGAAATTCCAGACAGCTTTTTACCTTAGTAAAATTGCTTACTGGACATCTTCTGTAGTGGATGTAGATGTGTTAGGCACAGTCATTTTATCATGGCTTATCAACACACTCTTTACAACCACACAGACAAGCCCAGGGCTTTCCCATTAAAGTAGAACATATGGTTCTCTTTTCTTTCTCAGTATATGGCAGAAGTAAGTAACATATGAAAATAGTATGTCTTAGCAAACTGGGAAAATGAAGGGTATCATTAAGTGTAATAACTACAGTTGTTTGTTTTCAAAAGAGAAATAGAAACAATAATTATTTTATTTAACATCCAAAACAATTGTACTCAAATATTTTGATGGCCTCAGTCATTCTTCTCATTTCCAGTACTTCTGTTTCTAGGTATCTAAAGAGAACAAGTCATCATTTTGTTCACCTGTAATGCAGAAACAAACCCAAGTAGTCATAGAAAACAGACCAGAAATGCAACAGTGTTCAAAGTTTTTGTAGAAGAAATAACACAAGAACTCGCACATTCTGAAACAAGAATGGCTACCATCAATCTGCAAGAGCCTCTGAAAGCATTTGAAACAGGTAAATGGTCACTGAACAAGACTACTTCCATTCCTTCATGGCCACTGATGATAACTCCTATGTGTGCAGCTGCAAGCAAATAGAGAAGAAACTTACTTCTAATGAGTTGAAAAACAGATGTCAGCTTATTGAGCTACCACTTAGAATCACAGAATGGTTTGGGTTGGAAGTGACCTCCAAAGATCATCTAGTCCAACCCCACTTCAGTGAGCAGGGACATCCTCCATTAGATCAGGTTGCCCAGAGCTCTGTTGAGTCTGACCTTCAGGGATGGGGGCTCAACTATCTCCCTGGGCAACCTGCTCCAATGTTCCACTAGCCTCACAGCAAAAAACTTCCTCCTAACATCCAACTTAAACCTACTCTTCTCTAATTTAAAAGCATTGCCCCTCATCCTATCCCTACAGGTCTTTGTAAACAGTCCCTCTTCAACCTTCCTGTACCCTCCAGGTACTGGCAGGCCTCTATCAGGTCTCCCCAGACAATTCTTTTTTTCAGGTTGAAGAACCCCAGGTCCCTCAGCCTGTCCTCATAGGAGAAGTGTTCCAGTCCTCTGATCATTTTCATGGACGTCCACTGGACCCACTCCACTGGGTCTGTGGGCCTCCAGGGCTGGACACAGTACTCCAGGTGAGGCCTTATCAATGCAGAGTAAAGTGGTAAAATCACCTCTCACTTCTAGACTATGGGAAATTCAAAATAAGAGCTGAATTTGTTTATGAAGGAAGGGATGATCTTGTATCAACACTTACTTTCATGATTCACTGATAAATTCCCTCCCATCCCAGAAATTTAAGTAGCAACCTGTATAAACTGATTTTTTTGTTTCTCTTCTTTTTGCTTCCACATCCTCTTTAGTTTTTTCCCTTTCTGTTTTTGCCTCTGAAGACTATTTTGCAATTCTTCACACCAAAATAAGTGAGCAGATAGATGAACTTGACTTTACAGGAACCATAACTTCCCCCAGGTTTAGATGGTAACAGTAAACTGTTAAAGAACAATTTACTTGACAGATACTTTGTGGAGGCCTATTCTCACATCATCCCCACCTCAACAGTATGCCATTGGAATTTGAAGTTCTGACAAATTTACAGGGCAAGGCTAGTAGGAGCAAGAAGAAATAATGCAAGCAAGCAATTCAGGTCATTATTCAACATGAATTCATCTTATATCATTTCAAGACAGGCAATAAATGAGATAGAAAAATGCATACTTATTGTATAGTCTCACACAGCTATTGCCCTGTGAAAAGGAGCTCCCAAGTATCCAACAGTAAAATAAACAGAGCAGTTACTAACATTAACTTAAGCATAAAGCATTTTCTGTGCTTAACAGTGTCTGATATTCTCTCCCAGTCATCCTGCATTCTTAACAGAAACAGGAGTCAGTTGGAAGGTTTTACAGGTCATCAAAGCTATGTGTAATACATATTAAATACATATTTGCATATTTAACTAAGGAGAGGGTTAAGTAAAACTGCTACCATTGACTATCAGAAAGCAGACTTTAGGCTGTTCAGGACACTGCTTAACAGTGTCCCTTAGAGGAGAGTCTTGAAAGGCAAAGGGGTCCATGAAGGCTGGACATTCTGCACGAAGGAAGATTTAGAGACTCAGGAAAACAAATTCTGTTACCATATGCATATATATGAGAGTTACATTTGTTAATATAATTTTTTTAATACTTCTGAAGGGAAAAAGTAGGAGTCTCAGAAGTTTTGTTAGGAGGGCTGTAAATCAGAGGATGTGGCAGTGAATTATGAGGGAAAAAAATGCACAGAAAAGAAGGCAAGGAAGCATTCCAGACTCAGAAGAGGTGGACACTAGAACTGTTAACTTGTATCTTCTAATGCAACCACGTTCTCATGAATGAAGCATCAACCTCTATTTTAGCAAACCAGAAAACATGATTTTTGTTCAGCAGTTCAAACCCTAAGTATGTGAAAAGAACACAAACTTGTTTCTATGACAAGAGCCAGGTATTCTAATCAAAGTAAATTGATCTGGCATTCCCATAAAATGCTGCTATTTAGAAAATCCACTAGAGGTAACTTAATGACATCAATTTGATGTAGTAATGATTTTAGAGTCAAGTTGTGCTTTTAAGTAAAACAAGGAAAAAGTTGTGCTACATCTGCCTACTTGTCTTTCAGTTAATTGGCATTGGTCATGTACTGCTGCCCCCACACAAGCACTTCATAGCAGCAATGATACTACCTTTTCATTAGAATGGAAGAACTGGACATTTTGACCACAAGACCCTCTTTTATAAAACTTATGTTAAAAAGTTGTACAGAATACTGTTTCTTTCCTAAACAATTTTTTTTTTTTCGCCTTTAAGATTACAGTTCTGAGAAAAAGCCATTAGCTCTCCTGGAACAGAACATGTATACAATTGGACTGGGAATCAAAGCACAAAACACAACAGAACTACTTACCAGGCCATAACCATTAGCTACTAAGGTGTTAATTAACTACTAATGACAGACTCCTCTCAAAATAAGCCACGGGTTGCCTTTTGCACTTTTCCCACACAGTAACTGAGAACTGTAAAGTTCCTCATTTTGTCCAAATAAGACAAATAGTCCTAGTAGCATTGTTTTTGCTTCCTTTNAAAAAAAAAAAAAAAAAAAAAAAAAAAAAAAAAGGAGGAGGAAAGGAGAATAAAATAAGAAAGGAGCATAAATACATGATAATGACTTATGCATCACCAGAGAGTCTCTCTACAGGTCTCTGTGGTTGTCGTCATCTTGATGGTGGTATTATAATTAATTTTTTACCTGGAATTCCTTTACTGTTTTTCCTTTCCAAATATTTTGTGTTAAATTTAAATTTGTGGTTGAGGTAATACAATTCAGTAGACATTTATTAACACTCAGTGTTAATCTCATTGCCAGGATGTTTGTTGAATAAATATACTGTAACGCTCTATAAGAAAAGGAATAAGAAAGAAGATAAGTTGAAATAAGGACAACAGAACAAGCAGTGGGTTACATAAGCATTCCTGACATCTTTCTGAGCCTGTTGGATTGTTTTTTCTCAGATGAAAAAAGTTTTCTGTCTCTCAACAACAAGGAAATGCTTATTGACAATTTGTTTTACAAAATTATTCTGATACAGCTGTAAATTAAAGCGTTACTTAGAAGCTTTCCTTGGATGGGACACTATTACAGATGAAACATGCATGGAAAGGGGTTTTTAGTAAGTATTTTCCAATTGTCTTATTCCTGTGCCATAATACTTATTTAAGAATGTTTTTTCACAATATGTGCTACCTGACCTAACAGGCAACCAATTAGTTGGTAGATTATTATAACACTTGGGCACATCTAAGCACTTCCACATCTCATGAAGGGGACATCTTTTTCAATTCTAACAGGCATCAATTATTTAATTTTAAATTATTTTCACTTTTTTTTTTTGCACTTTCAGCATTGAAATAGTTGATGTGTAGTTACAGCCATCTATTAATTTTATTATATATGCAAATCCTAAAAATGGCCACAACACAGCATAGATTCAGTCTTTGCAGATGTCTGGATGCTTATCAAAAAAAATTATGTGTGTTTCTCAAAAGGCTGCTTAGAGATTCAAAGAGCAACCCTGTATAAAAGTAGTGTGTATCAACAGTAACAGCAGTTAACAGCAACAACAGCAATGATTGTAGCAACAATAGTGAAGAAACCCTAAAACAAACATAGATGGGCAGAGGTGAGTTTTTTCTTTTCCCGCCAAGGAAACAGCATTATTTAGTGTGTATTTGTAAGGCACAATGATGCCATGTGATAAATCGTCAGTAGTCTGACCACAATGTGCTGGAGTGGACAGTAGCCCACCGCAGCCAAGCAGTTACTGCCCAGAGAAAGGCTGCTACTGTTCTTCGAAGGACACCTGGTGGTAGAGTTGTGATTCAAGGTCAGCAGCGCGTTCCTGTACAAAAATCAACTCAAGGAGTAGAGAGTGTGCTAATAGGGAAACAAAAAATTATCTCTATGTGTGAAGTTAAACAGGCATGCCTTGATACACAAAAGTTGTACACCTTGAAACACAAAAGTTCCACCTTTAGCTGAGGACCTTCGTGCAAGCTACTTTTTAAAGTTTTCACATATTTCCACAGTCTTGAATGAGAGAAAATTATAGTAAAAAATATTTAATTTATTAAGTAGTTTTACATGCAAAGAAGGTGGACCTTTACTAATAATAAGTTAGAAGTGGATCTTTCTGTGTTCTAAAACAGTCTTTGTGGCAGCTCTAACACTGGAAATTATTACAGGGTTACATAGAGGTTATTAAAAGCTTCACAATAAATGAGGTACTGAAGGGAATTAGTTAAGACCTAAGTCCACTTATTCACCAGAAGTCTTTCTAAAATATTTAAAGTTTCATTAACAGCGAGAAATTGCCTAAACTCTTCCTCAGAACTAGCTATAATAACCTCTGCAACTTAACTTTGCTCTTTCAACTGTAGTATACACGATTCTTACTTTCTTTTCCTCTGCAAGTTGTTAATTTCAAAGATGAGTGATATGCAAATCAAGCTCACTTGTGGGTTTACAGATAACTTGATAGAGAAATGGAGAATCCAAGTGGATTAAAATACCTGATGGTAACATAGACCACTAACTTTAACAAATTATATACATAGGAAAATGTAAACAGTATCATGTTACTTGGTAAAATTATATACATTACTGGCATTTAGGTCTATATTACACAGAGAGAAAGACTGAAAATACGTATCATACCCCATGTACTTATTTTATGCTGACTTATTTCCCAGAGAAAAAGAATCAGTACACTGACTTTACACTCTTCTCATCTCATTCTACCAATATGGTTTCTCAAATCCTAATCCTCTGTGATTAGGACTTGATTCATGATGGATATCCCTCCTGTATTTTGCATCTACTTGTCCAACTATTTCAAAAAGGTTATGAAACAAAATTGATTTAGCAAAACTGATTTTTCAGTCTAAGCTATGGATTTTGATGCAGTATATAATGTTGTAAATGCCACATTTATATTACAAACTAAAATAAAAGAATAACTCTTGCACATATGTTGTTATATTTCCTCTTTTTTTGTTGTTGTTGTTGTTTTGGGGGTTTTTTTGGGGGGGGTTGTTTGTTTGGACACTGCCATTTTAAAACAAAGACTTAGGAAGTGGCCTCTGCAGCCATCTGCCAGCGCACACTATGATATGCTCAGGCAGCATCTACTGTGCACATACTGCACAACCTATCTGCACAAGCAACTTAAGTCTGACTCCTATGTCAACTATGCTACAATAATAGCAGTCAGAATAACAATTCTAATATTCAGAGAAACACAGTTTAACTTGATGTACATCATAACTGTCATGGGGGAGAAATATTAACGTTGACAATTAGGAGATTGGTACTAGAATACAAGTGAGAAAGAGAAACTTCAATCTAGATATCACCATCAAGCCATAAATATAACAATGAAGCCCAAATCTGTAAGTATTAAAACTGAAAGAAGATACATTAAATGTTTGGAAATGACAGAACAATCAACAATTAAAACACTTCCACATTAGGGCTTTACAGATAACTGAATTCTGCTTTCCTTGCAAGATAATTTTAGCTTTAATTAACACTTAGGAAAATAAGGATATAAATAGTCGGTTATTTGCCAGCACACAGATATTATACATGTACACATATATATATGTATACATATACACACACACTCACAATTTACTGGCAAATTGTAAGACTCCAAACATGCACACATAGAATGGCTTAGGTTGGAAGGGACCTCAAAGATCGTCCAGTTTCAACCCCCTGCCATAGCCAGGGAAACCTCCTACTGGAACAGGTCGCTCATGCAACCTGGCCTTGAACATCCAGTTCCTAACATCCAGTTTAAATCTCCTCTCTTCCAGTTTTAACTCATTATCCCTTGTCCTGTCACTACAAGACCTTGTAAATAGCCCCTCCCCAGCCTTCCTGTAGGTCTTCTGGAAGCCTTCTCTTCTCCAGGCTCAAAAGCCCCAACTCTCATAGCCTGTCCTCACAGGAGAGATGCTCCAGCCCCCTGACCATCTTCATGGCCCGCCTCTGGACCCACTTCAACAGTTTGATGTCTCCTTGAGCTGGGGGCTCCAGAGCTGCACACAGTACTCCAGGTGGGGTCTGACGAGAGCAAAGGGAGAGAATCCTCTCCCTTGCCCTGCTGGCAATGTTTCTCT
Organism: Eubucco bourcierii; assembly: GCA_013396675.1. Lineage (NCBI taxonomy): Eukaryota > Metazoa > Chordata > Aves > Piciformes > Ramphastidae > Eubucco > Eubucco bourcierii. The sequence continues at coordinate 391,488 of VWZE01007621.1, read as the reverse complement.
TGATACAGTCCAGCACATGGTTGCTGCCTGGATTGCACAGACACACTGCCAGTTCATAGACGATCCTTGAGGTCCCCTCCAACCTTACCATTCTATGATTCTATGTTGAACTTTTCATCAATCCAGACCCCCAGGTCCTTCGCCTCAGGGCTGCTCTCCAGCCAATTGCCATCCAGCCTGGATTTGTACTTGGGATTGTGCCTAACCAGGTGCAGGACCTTACACTTGGCCTTGTTGAATTTCATGAGGTTGGCCTGTGCCCACCTCTCCAGCCTGTCCAGGTCCCTCTGGATGGTATATGTGCCCTCTAACAAGTTGACTGTGCCACACTGCTTAGTGTTATCTGCAAACCTGCTGAAGGTGCACTCAAATCCTCTGTCCGTATCACTGACAAAGATGTTAAACAGCACTGGTACCAGCGCTGACCCCTGAGGGATGCCACTTGTCACTGGTCTCCAGGGGGACATTGTGCCAGTGATTGCTACTCTCCATGTGCAACAAACATATTAAGAAACAGTTGTGATTATGATTTTTATCCTTCATGCTGATATTCTAAAGACCCATACCCAGTAAAACTTCATGGGCAAAGTCCTAAAACTAACCACTGGGAAAAAAGTATCCACAGATAACTTATTTCTTGAATATCAGTACTGCTGCACATGTGATGGAATTCAAAACATGTCCTTTCACTGTACTTTTTTGCACAACATGTTTTTGTTAAATGAAACACACTGCAGTATATACAACATTAAATTTCAGTGAGTAAATGTCTTTCAAATACAGAGATCATGAGCAGCTTCATTGTCAAGAAAATGTTTTTCACCTTAAACATCCGTCAACTAACATATCGTTGCATGCTTTACCACTAAGAACAATTTAGCTTTATCATTCCCAGTATTCTGGTATAAAATTTACAATGAAAAAACAAAGAGGAAAATTAAACATAAAAAAATTTATAGACTATCAGAAAAGTTTTGTTACTAAATAAATTAAATACTGAGGAAAGGTCATACTTGTTCAGTGAAAAAAGTCTGTGGAAGTTAGGAAGGGAGAGGGGGAAAAGACAGAAAGGGAGAGGAGAGAGATTGACTGTCAGGACACAGGTGTAACCTGACAGAAAAAGTTTAAAGGAACTAGTCTTGCCAGCCAGGCATCATCATCTGTTCCAGTGTGTGCATGCTGTACACTGTGGCTTCAACCACACCACTGTGCTGTTCCCTTATCCAGATGACAGCTGTACCCTGGCCACACGCACAAACATACAGCCCTGTCTTGACCTTATAGAATGAACATGGAAACTGAAGAGGTTATAGTATCTAAAGAACTGCAAAAAAAAAAAAAAAAGATCAGATGCTTATGATTCCAGTTTTGCTTTCATATAAAACATGTCTGCCTTCTGGAAAAGATTAAAAGAAAGCCAACAAAGCTCTATTACAGAGAGGAAAACAATAGTTATGTTTGCAACCCATATTAAGTATATGTTATGATGGTTAAGTAATGTCACAGACGTATTTTAAAAATCATGGAACGGTTTGTATTAAGTGTGGAGACTTAAGGAGAACATGAATTCTTAACACAAAGAGAATTGTATCCAGTTTTCCTTTAAGTCCACATTACAAGAGACCTCCTGAAAACATGCAAGGAAAGCATACTTTTTTTTACACAAGATGAAACGAGATAATTTGTATTCCCCTTTATAGACCTGCACTTATTTCAAATTAGGAATTCTGAGATTATGGATTACATGGAAAAAAACAAATATTCTAAGTATTTTGAATATTAGCATAAAACCTCAGAATCCATTTTACCTAAGTAGATTTAGTTCTCTAGTCAGCTCTAGGAACACAAAAGACTTGGAACATTTCATTAACTCCTCAGTAAGGAAACATTCTAGAACTGTTTAAGGAAGTCTTTCTGCATTTAAATATGCACTTATATTAGAAGAATCTTCAAATCATGACATTTTAAGCCTCTAATTTAAGCTGAATATAAGCTGAATAAGTTGACTGTTTGGGGGATTTATGAATTAATATCAAGTAGAAGCACTTATACTATAACAGTTAGATGCTAAATACATTAATATTCCATGAGATGGATGAAGCTGTTCAAATATCACACACACAGAGAGTATCACACAGTATCACCAGGGTTGGAAGAGACCTCAAAGATCATCAAGTCCAACCCATCACCACAGACCTCAAGACCAGACCATGGCACCAAGTGCCACATCCAAACACGCCTTGAACACCTCCAGGGATGGCGACTCCACCACCTCCCTGGGCAGCCCATCCCAGCAGTCAGTGACTCTATCACTGAAGAACCCTCTCCTAACCTTGAGCCCAAACTTCCCCTGCAACAGCTTGAGACTGTGTCCTCTTGTTCTGTCACTGGTTGCCTGAGAGAAGAAGGTAACCTCCCCCTGGCTACAACCACCCTTCAGGTAGTTGTAGACAGCAAGAAGGTCTCCCCTGAGCCTTCTCTTCTCCAGGTTAAACAATCCCAGCTCCCTCAGCCTCTCTTCATAGGGCTTGTGATGGAGGCCTCTCACCAGCCTCATTGCCCTTCTCTGGACACGCTCAAGCACCTCAATGTCCTTCTTAAATTGAGGGGCCCAGAACTGGACACAGTACTCAAGGTGTGGCCTGACTAGTGCAGAGTCCAGGGGGAGAATGAACTCCCTGCTCCTCTGGCCACACTATTCCTGATGCAGGTCAGGATGCCAATACAATGGTATCTGCCTCTTTTACAGTAGCGCTTCATCTGATCATCTAGATTTCTAACTGTAAAAGACAACAAGAACTCAAAGCAAAAAATCTATTCATTTTTTGTTTGTTTGTTTTTTAATTTGGGTTTTGGTTATTTTTTAAAGAGTTGTTTGATCTTCCAGGTCTAATTACATTACTGTGAAAATATGGAGTAAAACAATGAGTACATAAATTATCTCAAATAGTGACATTCATACTGTGCACTGTGAGGTTAGCAGGCAGCATCTCTCACAAGAGCAAAAAAAAGAGTAAAGCCAGAAGAGATGTGAAACTTTATATCAATGGAATGGGCTGCCCAGGGAGGTGGTGGAGTCACCGTCCCTGGAGGTATTCAAGGCGTGTTTGGATGTGGCACTTGGTGTCAGGGTCTAGTCTTGAGGTCTGTGGTAACGGGTTGGACTTGATGATCTTTGAGGTATCTTCCAACCATGGTGATACTGTGATACTGTGATATCCAGCTCTAATCTACTGAAATAACTCTCCCAGAAAACATGAAAAAGCTAACATTGTGCTTGCTATTCTAGAGTAATTACTTAATTATAAGCTATCTTGAAAGTTCAGAAAAAGTAGTCATATTACCTACTAGTCAATTTTTAATATAACACATTTATCTAATGACCATCCTTCAACTGAACTTTGTAATTATAAATTATTATTCTGTATTACTTTCCATTTTCCAGTCAAAGCTGTTATATATTTCACCTCAAAAAGTTATCAAAAATAAAAATACAACCCAATTGGATAATTTTTCAGGCTCAAGTAGACAGGCAGAAAACAAGTACTTCAACAAAACTATGAAACAACATAGGTAACATTCAACACCACAATTATAAACACAATCCTCCTTGTGGAACAGCTCGTAAATCAGTAACTGTGATTAACTGTCCCTGTATACCAATAATGTGTATTGATGGAGCACACATAATATCAGATTTTAAGCTAGAAACCCAGTGTGCCCCAAGACAAATAATTTGCACACTAAGACAAAAACACTCTTCAAAAACAATTAAAAAAAAAAACATAGTAAATCCAGTAACAGCAACTGTATTTGTGTTTAGAGTTTAGAACAAAAGTTGCAAGCATAACAAGAACGTCAGCTACAATCCATATTGAAGCCTTACTCACTGCCCTGTGGCAGGACTGATGTGGAAGTCACTTCATCATTTCAGCCATTATGAGCTCATAAACATGTAAGCTAAGTGTCTATGAATGTGAAGAGAGAAAAAGAAACATTCATAAAGACATGAATTTGTCAGGCAAGTTCTCCAAGCTCCAATTACAGCCATTAAAAAGAACTCAGCAGACGTAAGCCCTCTCTGAATCACTTGTTAAGGATGTTAAAATTTATCTCCACTGTCTTCAGGGGTAAACAAGAGACTTGTAGTTTCAATTTTGCTGATTACAACAGGTGCCAAATTTTACTCAACTGCCTCCTAGGCTGCCTGCATTGGTTGGCTCAGAGAAGTAAGACAGCCTTATGCAGTACAAATAAAGAATTTCATTAAATCCACAGGTAATAAAAAAGGTTAATAAACAACCTCAAAAAAGGGCCAATATGATCCATATATTTGCTTTTAAACAAAGATTAAATTTAGCAAATAACATGTCTCATTACTCTTTAGAGCTCACATTCCAAATTCACCTGATAATTGTTTTCCTCTTTAGAGAAACATGAGTTAAACTACCACAATAAAGCAAACCTGCGATTGGGATCAAATGGTCACCATTAGGACTGCAGTGATGCTACCTGTCCTTTGAAGCATCCACCTGTCAAAGATTTTCCTGCAGCTTTTTCATGGTGAAATATCTGGATTTTTAAATTAAAAAAAAAAAAAAAAAAAAAGGGATTTCTAATATTCAGCTTGTGACTGAACTTCAAACTCTATTGTGTAATAAATCCAGGCTGCAATTTCTGTGGCATTGTGATCAAACAGTTATTATTTCCTAAATGTTTTGGCAAAAACAGAAATGATCCTTTGGCTAAATATCATGTACCGCAGGTAGAAAATTGAGGATCAAGGCAAGCACAGTGCATGTTTAGCCATAGAACAGAGCTTGTTTTATTTAAAGAGTGTATTGGAATGCCAGTGATTCTTTTCAGCTGCCCCATTAATTTTTGCCACTCTCAACTTTCATTTATTTTTTTCCCCAGGGTCTTAATTAGACAATTCTCAAAATTTGAAAAACCAGTAGGCATGCAGTATTTGCAGCAGATGGCAAGATATTCCAAAGATAATCTTTTAAGAGAATCTCGGACATCACGTGATGTGAGAAAAAAAGGAAGCACTTGTAGCAGCCAACTGAATCATAGAATCATAGAATAGTAAGGTTGAAAGGGACCTCAGGGATCATCTAGTTCCAACCCCCTGCCATAGGCAGGGACACCTCCCACTAGTACGGGTTACTCAAGGCCTCGTCCAATCTGGCCTTGAACACCTCCAGCGAGGGAGCAGAAATCAATTGAAATCAATTGTTCTAGTGACAAAGATGGCAGCCTACAGCTTGAAGGAACAGAAAGCAGAGTGACACCACAGGCCACCCACATATACAGAGGTGATGTAAACAATATACCTTAAGTTTGTTCACTGGCTCCAAAATAACAAAATATCTGTCCTTAATTTACATAGACTGAAAGTTAAGAGTGAAGTGCAATATAAAACGTCAAAGCTCAACTACACTGGTTAACATAGGATTGCTAAACTGGGTAGCTTAGTGCAACATCTTTCAACTGCCTGTTGCACAATATACAGCACATTTGGTATCACTCCAGCCTCAAAAAAATGTATTTAGTTTTGCTAGAAGTAGGTTCCTTCATGTTAAAATTATTAGTAGAGATGTCAGCTAAGATATCCCATCAGATGTGTACTATACAAATGTTTCTTTTTCTGGTAGATTTTGTTTTCACTTGCACAAAAATCCTTTATCACGAACTGTATGTTTTGTGTCATATGAACACTATCAGTTACTCATTTTCTTCATCACTGTGAGATGTTTTAGGGCTAATCATAAAAATTTTTCTCTATGTTTACACTTACATTAATATAGAAATTCACACAAAGCAACTGTTTAGAAAGTAAAAGTGAGTAAGAATTATTAGAAATATTATCTTACTGTTTTTTAAAGTTTATTCTTTAGTCTATTTGATTGATACAGTCTATGTATCCCACACTTAACTACAATCAAATCTGAATACGAAGCATAAGGCTTAGAGATTTAGTTTCAGGCTCTGTGCCACACCATTCAGTTTCAAATATCTGAATTGGCTGGCTAAATCCCTATCTTTAAAACCTCCATCTCCTCATATTCAAGAAAAATTCCTGTGGAGCACTATATTCATAAATTGTGCTTAATCTGTGTGCACTGAATAGCCCATTGGAAGAATCTCTTTGTGTTTTTTGACCAAAGAAGAATGTATGGAGATAAACTGGAGCTGAGTGAGATGAACACACTGCTTTGACTATGTATTTTCCTGTGCTAGTCAACCTGTTAACATATATGTGAAAAATTCAGTAGACACTAATTACAGTAAAAATCAAAAGTCTTTAAAGATTTCATGGAGCTGCTGTTGGATAAGACTGAGCACCTGACTTATTATCAACAGTAATTTTGTTAGTCTGTTTTGTCATAGAGAAAAAAAAAAAAACCTTAAGGGTAAGTAACTGCCATTTGATATAAAGAAATAGGTCTCAGTTATTTGGCAGCTCTTTTTACGCCACTGTTATGTGAAAACAATTTCAGATCTCAAATCTAGAAAATTCTACATTATAGTAGAATAAATGTAATGGGACCTGTTCACAGCTACCTCAGGCTGACTGCAATATAGAATTCCTAAATTCCATGCTTGTTGCTCTTAAGTGTTCTATAACTAGCTAAACTTACTTTGTTTTTAATTCTCAACTGTTCACTTGTATAATGGTTTTACCAATCTATAGCCCAAAAGATGCTGCATATAGGCTAAGTCTTTTGCCATAGAAAAGCAAAGAATTAACAATTAATTCTTGCTGGTCAGGGAATGAAATATTGACATAAACTATAGTTTGACCAGTCTTACTCATGGCACTTAAAAGAGCACAATACACTGCAGTGACTGATGATAGACAGGGAAGATGACAGCTTGCTAAAGTCACACTAAAGCTTGGGTATCCCATGGTTTCACTTTCACACATAAGGATATGTGTCTAAAGTCTTTGATTTCAGGTCTTCATTTTGTGACCTGTTTTAATACACTTCCAGTCCTGTATTCTGTCAGGAGAATTAAGTACTAAAACATGGATATTTTTCTAAACATAGATATTTTATTTTTCTTCTTTTCCATTTCATGATAAGTTGTCAAAATGCTCACATGGTATTGGACATTTACTTGTAAAAGACTCCTAAACCTCTTGCTAACATAGAATTTACTATTAACAGTCACAAAAATATGTAAACTCATCATATGTTACATAAAGCAGATCATAACAGCAGTCAAAATTCAGACTGCTAAGAAGGTCTGTATTAAATGCAAAATGATATATACTGTACTTTCATCTAGAAATGAGACCAAAGTATGCACAGTTTCTGATATTTTTAGTTTACCCTTAGTTGGAAAATTTATAATGCCTATAAAGTTCTTATAAGAAACTAAAGAAATGAACTCCAGTTCAGTATAAATATTTGATCCAGTGTTAAAAATATTTGCAAGAGTTTAACAATTGCTAAATAGGGGAAAGTAACCAATTTTTTTTTTTTTTTTACAAATGAATGAAATTTATTCAAGATACCAAGGTTATATTTTAATTGTTATTAAAAGCTTGTAAATATGCCATTCCAATAGACCTTTTGTACTGTCCAGCATAGCCCCTGTGCTCAGTAAGTTTTGAAACAAAAAGCTTAAAGTTTAGAGAACGAGTAATTTAATATTCTTCCCACAAAACTTGTTTGTGAAGCCATGCAGGAGCTTAGAAATAAGTGACATGTAATTTATAAACAGGACCTTAAGAAATCCTTTTCTATATTCCAAGAAAGGACATCATATTCCCTGAAATTCATCCTAGTTAACATCAAATAACTTTGACTAAAACACAGGAAAATAAGTTTCATTTAAGCTACAAGAGTGAAGCAAATGTAATTCATATTTGCTACCATGTGTTCACGATAATGTACGAGAATCCTTTTAACTCACAGATGAGTTAAATCAACTCCTTACATTTATGATAAACATTCTTATTATAAATACATGTAATAAATCCTCACAATCCTTCAAATGAAGTTTAAAATTCACCTATGCCACACTGTTCTCCTGCTGCATCCTTGACTGCTTATTAAACAACTGTAACAACCTTCTTGTTTATCAAACTGAACAAGTGAATGAAAATAAACAGAGATTAAGCAGTGTGCTACAATTTTGCTATGTTTAAATATAACTAACTTACAAAACATATGCTATAACTTCAAGTAGACTGGTTTAAGCCTAAACAAGTATAGTTCATTCATCTGAATGGACTTCATTGGAATCTTTATTCCCTTCCAAAAGAACAAGTGTACCAAACATTTCTGAATACTTCCGGTATCTTCTCCTATCAGCACAACTTTTCTTAGAGCAAAGTCTTAACCTAGCTTCAGTTCTAGAAACATTATATACCATTTTTACCTGCATTGGCTATTATGTTGTTTACACTAACAGCACAACACTTCCAGTTCATATGAATGGCAAATTAAAAACAACAAAACACAACCCTCAGTTTAGAATCATAGAATGGTAAGGTTGGAAGGGACCTCAAGGATCATCTAGTTCCAACCCCCTGCCATAGGCAGGGACACCTCCCGCTAGTACAGGTTACTCAAGGCCTCATCCAATCTGGCCTTGAACACCTCCAGGGAGGGAGCATCCACGACCTCCCTGGGCAACCCGTTCCAGTGCCTCACCACCCTTACTGTAAAGAACTTCCTCCTAACATCCAGTCTAAATCTCCCCTCTGCCAGTTTAAGCCCATTGCCCCTTGTCCTGTCGTTGCAGGACCTTGTAAATAATCCTTCCCCAGCCTTCCTGTAGGCCCCCTTCAGATACTGGAAGGCTACTATCAGGTCCCCTCAAAGCCTTCTCTTCTCCAGGCTGAAGAGCCCCAACTCTCTCAGCCTGTCCTTATAGCAGAGCTGCTCCAGCCCTCTGATCATCTTTGTGGCCCTCCTCTGGACCCACTCCAACACTTCCATGTCCTTCCTGTGATGAGGGTTCCAGAACTGCACACAGTACTCCAGGTGGGGTCTGACAAGAGTAGAGTAAAGTGGCAGAATCACCTCCCTTGCCCTGCTGGCCACGCTGCTCTTGATGCAGCCTAGGACTCGGTTGCTGTCTGGGCTGCATGTGCACACTGCAGGCTCATGTTGAGCTTTTCATCAACCCAGACTCCAAGGTCCTTTTCCTCAGGGCTGCTCTCCAGCCATTCACCACCCAGCCTGGATTTGTGCTTGGGATTGTGCCTGTGGAGGAAAATTCCCTGACTCTCCTTCCCAGAACAGCGTATTAGAAGAACAAAATGTATACCCTACAAGAAACAGGGAGATTCTTATTAGAGGGACTAATACCCCCTAAAGAGTTGGGCAGAACTTCACAATGCATGAAAACAAGATGTTGACACATTCCTATATCTGAACACCTGTAGTAATCTCCTGCCAGAAAATCATCCTTCTATTATGTTTCCTAATGGGTAACTTGATTTTCCCCATTCCTTTAGAGCAGGACTCTTGAGTATTTTAACTAAGATCTCCATGTCAGGAAGGTTCTGATACTCTCAGACACCTACACATCAACTATCTTAATCTGTCTATCCAGGATTCATAATTCTCATTCTACCATAAATAGGACCATCTGAGAGTTGATCCCAAAGTCAATCTCTTATTCCACTTGCGTCCATATCTATCCAGTCAAATGCACTTGCCACTTTCTCCATTTTTTCTTAGTAGCTTCCAACAACATCTCATTTGCCACCAACTAACAACCAGCAGGATATAAGATGCTGTTAAGCCTTTAAAAATTAGGTTTATGAGTGGGTCCTATAATGAACTGTTGTGCTAGGAACCAAATCACGATAAATCAAAAATCTGTTCACAAAAATGATAAAATTACTTTTATGTTAGCATATTCAAGAAAGACCAGGATTTTAGTTAGCATGACTCAGACTCATTTTTTTCTATCTTTGCTGTTTAAACTGTATCTCATAAGTTGAGGAATTTTCATCACAGCCCAAATGTAAAGAAACAAAAAAGAAACTAGAAAAATACTCAAAGGAAGCTACTAGCCAGTAAAATCATTTAAGTCTATCTTTTGCATTTCACAGTTAAAAGCAGACATGTTTTGAAGAATGGTTGTAAAAGAGCCTAGCAAATACTTTCTATGGTCAGCATAGTGATGCAAAAACTATAAATGGAACTAGGAACATTTTAAAGTTAGAATTGAACAATAGGAGTTACAACATATCCTTTTCTGGCCTCAGAGAATGAAATTTCAAGCTATTCAAGAAATTTGGAAAACACCACTACCCCATAGAGCAATGCATTGTAGAAATTTGTAACAGAGTTTGAATAATAAGATAGCAATTCTCTACTCATTAACTACAAACTTGCTTTTCATTGCAACCAAGTACATGATGTCAAGTGCTGTACCAACACATTTAGACTGGTTTTAATACATTGAGGGTCAATGAATGCCTATTTTCATTACACAAACATACATACATATGTGTGTGTGTATATATGAATGATATAAAGTCACAGCACTATGAGTTTGTGTACTAAATCAGCATGATGATCCAACAGTTCTTTCAATCAAAATACAATCTCTTGGCCAAGAATTTTTATCCTACCTGCAAAAATACCTTTCTTCCTTTTCTTTTTCTTCCCTCCCCCAGATAAGATACATAAAATATCTACTGTGGAAGACAAGTGATGCAATTTTGAGATTATACTAGAGAGAACTGTAGTATAACTGTACTCTATTTTAATGTAATTTTAACTTAAAATTAATACTGTATTGTCTGGAAAAATACTAGAAGTGCCACATCTTCTGTGGAAAACAATGACAAAGTATCAGTAGGTTCAGTTATAAAATTGATGGCTACTAATCTCCCCTAAGCAATTGGGTCTATATAACATTAAAAAACACTCCAAATTTGAGCAATAATTATAACTAAAATTAAATACTGTTAAAGATTTTCAAAAGCACTTTCAAGAGGCCATATAATGTATAACAGTCTATAACCTAATCCTTTTAGACATTCCAAAACTAAAACTTAGCTACAAATTAAAGATTTCTTGTTTATACTGTATCTATGATATACCAGGAGATAATATAACTGAGGAAAGAAAACAAAGAATTAACAAAAATACTGTTTAAACATTTGCAGTTAAAGAATAACTAAACCCTGTGTGTTGGCAGAGCAAGATGATGTATTCCAAAATGCAATTTTAATGCTAAGGAATTCTTCAGAACAGGGAAACTTGGCAGATTTGTTTCCTGATGCTTCTCAGGGCCACACAGTTATAGCTCGAAATTATTTTTAGGAGCTGCAGTTCAGACAAGGAAGGTTGCTTCAGAATACTAATGGAAAACAAATGGGGAAGGCTGAAGACAATGGGAAGAAATAAAATGTATGAAAATTCCTTAATTTTATTGTCCATCAACTTTGATGTGGAAAAATACTTCTTCATCGGGTCAGACTAGTTGACTTAACTAGTAACCTGTAACTACATGTTACAGGCTACTAGATTTTTAAAACATAGTTTGATAGTTTACTGCAATATGAGATATTTACTAAATAATTAAATCAAATATAATACCCTAAGATGTAAGGATATTAGTTCTTAAGCAGTCTTCTCAAGTAATACTTCTTAATCTTCACCAAAAAAAAAATTTACTTTAATATTTAGAATCATTCATCCCCTCATTCTGAGTCATAGAATCAAAACAAGTCAGAAGGAAAATAAAAAGGAAAGAAAATGAAGCTGAAAATTCTGGCAATAAACAATTCAGGAAATACTTCCCTGGTGTAAATATGTGGCCAGAAACTGGCACCAGTAACGTCAATTTACTAAGACACCCTGATTTAGTGATGTGCATAATAGAAGTATTATATTAATAAATTATTGCTTTAACTTTGAGTTGTCTTTTTGAGCAGACCTGCAGTCCTTTTAACCTCTTTAAGCTATATTGGAACAAATTAGCAGCTTTTCTATATGTTCACATAGCACCTTAAACTGTAGAACCTTAAATTTTACCCAGATCATATCAGACTTTGATCACAGTATCTTTTTTACCACAAGAACTACTACATATATTTTGAAGTTTAATGATGCCACCGACTCTTTTTCCATCCTGTAATCTATGTAAAAGAAAACACTGACATTTGGAGTTATAGAAAATTATTTAAACATACAGTGGTATAAAAACTCTAGCATTAAGATATAAAACAGATGCTTAAGACCATCTAGTGAAGTTGACACTGCACTCATTTATTAACAAACCTTCTCTAAAAGAAGGTATGAAATTTCATTTTTTCTTTTATTGGTGACATAACTATTTAACTTTTTCCACAAAATTCCTCAGTGATTCCTATATACTAAAACAGTCTTTGACAAACTAATGCACGTGCAAGTACAGAGCAAAAATAGTGGTTGACAGAGAAAGGAAATGAAAACAAGCAAAACAATGTGAAAGTTGTAGATAAATGAAATGAAAGCAGAAATGAGACAATAGTTTCTTTCTCATTTCCTTGAAAAATATTTCCTGTTGCCAAAATCTGTAATGATCTTCTGAACTGGTATTCATTATAATGGTGGAAAACAACCTGATCATTGATAAATATTACTTCGACTTGAAGAATTAAAATAAACTAAGATACGGACATTTTTACCTAAAGACACAGTAGTTGTAACAATGCAGCTCTGAGGGTTTTTTAAGTACCAGAGGAGTATGTCACATATCCCGTTTCCTGAAATCACTAAGAGTTAGAGTGCTTCTCTAACAGCATTATAGCAGTACTAAGCTACTAGAATCAATCTCAGAATAAAAATACTTCAGACAGACAGGTTTGCTTTGGTTTTTGCTTAAATTCTACTTTACTTCTTTTATGGACTTTAAAAAAAAACCAGTTTAGGTATTTGTATAACTGTAAAATATGCTCTGCACTAGGTCATTTGGCTTAAACATGAACAATACTTCCCTTTAATACAGATCCAAGTACATGTTGTTCTGGAAAGAGTTCAATAGCAGCATTTTCATCTACAGCCAGAATGCACTAGTTTTCCATTTCTATTGTCTTCTGTACTTTATCTTAAGTGGGGAAATGTGTATTAGTTGCAGCATATTTAACTTCATTTTATTTAGTTTTACAGGTGCACTAATGCATTTGGATTATCTTTAAAGAAAACAGTTGTAGAAAATGTAATTATTTTCAGAATTATTTCTCCAGATAATTTGTAGAACAAAGCTTAGGTCAAGCTAGAAGTTGATCAAGATGGAAGTTCTAATCTTTACTAGCAATCTAAATGGAATCTTAGATCCACAGTCTTCAGTTTTATATCCCCAAAAGATGCTGTATATCATTGTTCACTCATATCTAAATGACACTGCCTAGACAATCTACTCTTCATCTACTAAGTATGAAATCAACAATTAAAGAGTACTAATCACAACAAGACCTTGGCTACCAAGTTGTGCTCAATACAAAAGTCAATCACAATCCTGTTCCAGTTAATCAGCTTGAAGACAGACTCCATTGGGTACCGCTTTGGAAGTAATAAGTTGCTATAAAATCTGATAGGTAACTTTCAGAAGGAACCTGTAAGCATTGTTACAGAACTCAGCTGCTTGCTAGCACAGGTAACCTACGACATCCTGGGAAACAGAGTCAGATTATTTGGAGTTGTGGTTCCCTATTTGGTACTGAAATTATTTTTCCTATGGGTGGAAGAGGAGAGAGAGTTCTTAAGCAAAGAAGCAGTGTCTGACTTCACATGAATATGACCTGCAAACAGTAAGATATTATTGTGATTTACAAAGCCTTGCTCTTGATTTCTAAACAGTCTATCCTGAGGAAAACTGGGCACATTCTATACAAAACAATTGCCTGGACCACTACGTTTGTGTTCTTTCCCTATCTATACACACTTTTGTCAGATGGGACCTAACCAACACTTTCAACAGGTTTGGTATGGATGGGGAGAGAATTGCACAGTAGACACCATGTTATTTTTTTGTTAATAAGGAAACTATTTGTCAACATGCAGCTTCAACATTAAAAAGTCCGAGTCTAAAGTTTAGTATGAAACACATTTCATAAGGGCTTCGTTTTCCTTTATAACATAAAACTCCACATAGTCCAGGAGTCTGCCTGGAAAGCACTGCAACACTAAAGCATCCACATTGACTGAGAACAGAGTCAGAGACAGCAGCTTAAGTAAACAGAAAATCAGCATTCATACATGTGAAATATCAAACACTTTTGAGTTTTTCCACACAGGAAACTAATAGGCTCTTGAATCAGACATTCATACCTCAACACAAATCATCCATTAATTTTGGTACAGGACATCACAATTCAATGCCAAGTAGAGATTAATTAACTGCTAATGTGGTGGCCTGCATTTAGAAGCAGTAAAGTTAAATTAGTGGCATGACGTGCACACTTTGGTTAGTCTATCCACACTGTGCTGTGTACAGATGCCCCTAATCAAAGCATCTGAATTTTCACTTCCCCCATCTCATATGACTTTCATAGCTTCAAAAACTTCCTTACACTCTCTGGCACTGAAAATTCTTTCTAAGCAATCTGGTTTTCAGTAAGCATTGTTTAAAACCATGTTCTTTTCAATTATTAAGAAATCTGTATATGTGCTGCACATCCACACAGGAATTCTAAACAAACCTTTAGAAACCTACCTAAAAACTGGAACTTCTGATTAGTAAAGACTTTTGTTTGTAGCAAAGCTAATGTTGCGTTGTTTTGTTTTGTTTTCTTTTGAATAGTTTGGCAAACCTATTGATAATTTCTGGCACCATGGAATAGTTTGACTGCTTTGTAGTTATAATCCTGTGACGGTAACTATATCCAAAAGGTTCTTAATTGCCATTTTGCTCCATTCCTAAATGGAATGGAATCACAGCTGACTATAAACACCTCTCTATCCAGATGGCTTATAGAATATGTTCAAATAAATTAAACTTCCATAATAAACACCTGATGCATTCCAACAGTTTTACAGCTTTTAACTAGCTTAAACCTTTCATTCATTTATAGCCCAAATGATACTACTATTTATTCCAGCCAAGATCCTACTAAAAAGTAGCAATAAGGAAAATACAGCTTCATGAATGCTTATAAAATTATAATGTTCCAGTATCTAAAGAGTCAGAAAATCAAAAGGATACAGAATGATTTTATATTCCTTTTCCGGTAAAAAATAAAAAGGCTCATACACTTTATATGGGTCTATTTTCATTCACATAATGAATGCAATTGCTCCTAATGCTTTGAACAAACCTACTCTAATACAGCAAGAAAGCAGGATCCAAATTTACAAGAGAAAGAGTCACTTTCATAAAACAAAAGTTTTCTCTCAAGTTTCCAAGACAGGTTATATTTTCTGTGTTTCATTATTAATTTGCCAAAGATATCTGGGGCCCATCAACCTCCTACAAACCATTAAAACAGGCCCTTGATTCCAAAAGAAACAGGAAAAGCAGTAGGAGACAGTACCAGTGATATTCTGTCCATGATAAAGTTGTTCTTTTCATTCCTCCTATAGCATAACCAGACAGTCTAAAGCTGTCAGGGAGTTGGAAAACGTAGCAGTTGATGTGAAAATGAAAAATAAGTGTTGATGTCTCATGAGCTAAGAATTTGGATCAAAGAGAACCCAAAAGCATCAGCAAAGTTGTCTGTATATCATCAAGATTCCTACGAGCAAATCCTCAGCAGGAGAGCTGCCCCCTACAGTTCATCCTGTGTACCAAGCAGATCTGTACAACGATTCTGTCAGTCCCCAAGCCGCTATCTTCTCGGCAGTCATATAGAGGAAAACGGGCAATAAACTCCAAAATGGGTAGAATAACTTATGCCAAATCAAGTGCCTTACTACATAAATACTAGTCAAAAGAGGAGTGGTCTTACCACGCATCCAGGTCCTAGTAATACAAGAGCAAGGAATATAATGCTTTTGGTGGAACAAGAATATGTAAAGGCAGATGAAAACTTAGACCTTCTAGTTTGAAACGGGACAAGTCAGAAAAGTTTTTTGCATCTGGTATTAGTACAAGAGAACCTATTCTGTATACATTAAGTGCCAAAGAGCACATCGCTTCTGAGACATGAGAAAAATCCCTGAAGAAATTACAAAATAACAGTGGAATAAAATACTTCAAAACACAATTTAAGTTTTGCCAATTCAGTAATCAGTTCCAGACTGAATCCTTTCACCTTTCCTCATTTCTCGTCAATGCCAGATGCCCTTGAACAGGCATTCTACAATGTTTCTGGTTTTGAGATCATCAACAGGACATTACTTCAGCTTCCCTTTTTGAGTATAATTTGTAGTCAGAAAAGTGTGAGCTATGGATTTTGAATAAAAATAACTAACTGTGCTGGTTTGAGGCTAATTAGAATATTTTAATAGAGAAAATTATACTATAGGCTGTGAAAGGAAAACATCATGATGTCTACTTCACTCATACGCTTGCTGGAGAATTGTTTGGGAACACTAACCAAAACAATAGATAAGTCAGTCTCTCTCTGGCTCTTGCTGGAACAGGAGCTGCTGTGGGATCTAGCAGCTTCTGGACTCTGGCTCCTCTGCCAATTAGTCCTCACTAACCACTTTTCTTCTAACCCCCTTGGCCGATCCTCCTAATTTACCTTGCACGTAAGGCAAACCTTGGGGTGAGGTACAGGGGTGGGGAGAAGGTGGAAGGGTGGTTGGGAGCCCCTCCTGGGGTCTCTTGATTTCTGGGAGGGGAGTTGTGTTGCTGTATTGCCTTTTACTTGTATATTTCTGTAAATATTCTGTATATAGTGTAAATACCTGCTGTACATTGTGCAAAGCTGTAAATACAGCTTCATCATTTAACTTCCAGCCGACTGAGTGCTAGTCTGGGTCTTTTTTACTAAGTGGGGGGGGGGAACTCCCAAACCTTCACAGTAACTAAAAAATTACTCATAATATAGTAGAAAAGGTATTAGAGATGATTACAGAAATATTCTCAAATGTGTTGACAATATTTTGGAAGAAGAGCTCTTCATCCAAATACAAAGTGACAGTCACAATTTTCAACTATGCTGTGGTTTAAAACAAAACAAAAAAAATCAAACCAAAACAAAAAAAATCCAACCTATTTTCAACATGAACGGGAAAAGTTACAAGTTTAAAGAAAACGCACTGACAAATTGCAGAGCTCCTATAAGAATCTCTGCTGATTGTAAGAGCCAAGAAAGAGTTCAGCTTTCAAACATTCAGATACGGTAACCCACCTCATTCCTCACAAAAGGAGAAAGACAGACCAGAAAGGGAGCTTCAGTCCCAGGTTAGTATAATCCTGGGGCAGATACCGAAGTAGAGACTAAAATCAGATTTAATGCATGTGTGTTGATAAGTTTATATCTTTATATTATATCATCTTTGCTGTATATGATGCCCACTAGTAGAACCATAGAATCGACCAGGTTGGAGGAGACCTCCAAGATCATTCAGACCAACCTATCACCCAGCTCTAGCCAATGAACTAGACCATGGCACTATGTGCCTTATCCAGTCTTTTCTTGAACACCTCCAGGGATACCAACTCCACCATCTCCCTGGGCAGCCCACTCCAATGCCAATCACTCTCTCTGTGAAGAACTTCCTCCTAATATCCAGCCTGTACCTCCCCCAGCACAACTTGAGACTGTGTGCCCTCATTCTGTTGCTGATTGCCTGGGAGAAGAGACTGACCCCTACCTGGATGTAACCTTCTTTCAGGTAGTTGTAGACAGCAATGAGGTCACCCCTGACCCTTCTCTGATCCAGGTTTTTGCTTATCTAGTTTTTTTCCTACAAGACCCAGAAACATCCTTAAACTCTTCCTGGGATACCTCCTCTTTTTTTCCAAAGGTCATACACCCTCCTTTTTTTTTCCTAAATTCCTTTAGAAGCTCCTTGCCCATCCAGTCCGGCTGTCTCCCTCATCAGTTCATCTTCTGGCACATTGGGAAAGCCTGTTCCTGGGCCTTCAAGAATTCTTTCTTGAAGTAGGTCCAGCCTGCCTGGACCCCTTTGGTTTTAAGGGCTGTTTCCCAAAGAACTTTCCAAGTTAGTTCCTTAAATAAGCCGGAAGTCCAGTGTGGAGGTTTTGTTGATGCTCCTCCTGGTTTTACCGTATATTGAAAACTCCCTCCGACTACCACATCTCCCACCAGCCCTTCTCTATTTGTGAACAGCAGGTCAAGCAGAGCTACACCCCTGGTAGGCTCAGGTAACAGCTGAGATAGGAAGCTGTCCTCCATACACTCTAGGGACCTTCTAGACTGCCTCTGCTCTGCAGTGTTACAGTCCCAGAAGATGTTTGGCGGGTTAAAGTCACCCACAAGAACAAAGATAAGTGATCTTGAGGCAGCCTCCAGCTGCTTAAAGAATAACAAATCAACCTCTTCTTCCTGGTTGAGTGGTCTGTAGCAGACTCCAATCAGGATGTCAGCCTTGTCAGCCTTCCCCCTAATTCTCACCCATAGAGACTCAACCTGATCATCCTTCATCTCTGCTTCCACGACATCCAGTCTCCCTAATATATAGGGCCACTCCTCCACCTCTTCTCCCTTGCCTGTCTCTTCTGAAGAGTGTGTAGCCTTTGATTATAGTGCTCAGTTGTGCGAGTCATCCCATCATGTTTCTGTGACAGTAACATCATAGTTTTCCTCTTGTACCAACCATCCCTCTGTTACATGGTGATTTTCCATTATAAAATACATTTGCCTCTTCCACAGTTTTCCAACAGTTAAATCATGTAGAACAATAATGAATATTATAATACTTCTTAACAGACATGGGAGAAACCAAAGTATGTAGTTCTGGCTTTTTATATAAATATAAATATTAGAATTAAGACAAAACATAAAAATACATTTTAACTGTCTTCACAACTCTCAAGATACCTCATTCCAGAAATGATCTGAGTATCTTGCAAATGACATGACTGACTTGAAGACCAGTCAGTTCCTTAACACTACACTTCTGTTTTTGAACATGAAAAAATAATCAGGAAAATTCCAGCCATGGAGAATTAACCTGGCATGGGTTTTGGTTTTTTTTTTAAATTTGAACAGTGTAATAATCAGTCTGTACCGGACAGTAGAAATAAAACAATATAGTACTGCTGTCTCCATACATCAAATCAGAAGGAAGAGACTAGAGAAAAGAAAATCTGTCTTGAATGTTTGGACAGATGCATTTACAGTATAATTTTATATGGACAGATTTTCAAATATATTCAAATACAGAACTGATTTTTTTTTTTTTTGAGAACTATCCACATGATTTACTATATAAGGACAATGGACCCAAGCTCTGCATTATTCCATTTTCAAACTATTTAATAACAGAATCTGTTGCTAATGAAAAAGTTAATGTGTTGCCATGTTTGTCAAATCTGTTAGATGTTTGAGGAACACTCAAAAAGAGAAGTACCAGAATAGAAACTGTTTCTAATATTCTTCCCTGTAAGGATGCTATTTATTCAAATTTCATTTGTGTGATGCAAAGGATATAATTGTAATTATGATAGCATACAAAACTCTAAAGTGACTGGACTGCTTTTCATTACTGCTCTGAATGTGACTTACATGTATCAATAATAACAGCAGCATGATTTTAATATGGTGTGCTATGCAAAGACATTTTAAAATTTGAATGCGAACTTCCAGCATCTGTTTATAAGCAAAAAATTTACTAGTGGAGTAGAGCTGAAGTCAGAAATTTTGATCTCACTTATCTGGTTATAACTAACTGCATTGATGGATGCTTTGTCTGGAGCACGTGGTATAGAAGTGGTGAAAGATTAAGGGCGAGACATCAGAGAGGACATGGAAAAAAAATTATGAGCATCAAGCAGTCCATCTGCTTTGGCCATACAACAGATACTATCGAGTAGCAAAGAGGCCAATTTTTAGTTTGCTTTAGCAACTGGATCATCTAAAAAGCAGCTTCAAATTCTCACTAAAACACATTTAAGACTTTCCTGAGTTCTCTTTGGATATGTTGTTTCACTTAAAATGCAACAAGACAAATACAGGAGTTTCAGCAAGCAACAGAATCAGCAAAACTTTTAAAGAATATATAGCACTTTCATTAAAAAAAAAAAAAACTGTCTCACCAAGGAGTTCATTCTCAATGTAAATTCGATGGCATTAAGTAATCTATAAAATTAAAAAAACTTATCTCTTTTGAATTAACATACAAACAACTCCAAGGTATTGTTCAAAGCATGCAAGGCTGTCACTAGTCTCAGAAATGTGGTTCCAGCTTCCTTCAATTCAATGTACATTCAGTTAGGGTTAATAAACTGTTTGTAGTTCTACATCTGGTTTGCAACTGAAAATATTAATGATAATTAACTACCTATGTCAACTGTCTATACTTTCTTCAATGCTTATAATATTTTGAATCATTACCTTAATTTTAAATTATTTGGAACACTTCAATTTCACATATTTTTATCACTACTACCTGAAGGGTGGTTGTAGCCAGGGGGAGGTTACCTCCTTCTCTCAGGCAACCAGCACCAGAACAAGAGGACAGAGTCTCAAGCTGTGTCAGGGGAAGTTTAGGTTGGAGGTGAGGAGAAAGTTCTTCACTGAGAGAGTCATTGGCTACTGGAATGGGCTGCCCAGGGAGGTGATGGAGTCACCGTCCCTGGAGGTGTTCAAGGCGGGTTTGGACGTGGCACTTGGTGCCATAGTCTAGTCTTGAGGTCTGTGGTAATGGGTTGGACTTGATGATCTTTGAGGTCTCTTCCAACCCTGGTGATACTGTGACACTTAAAAACTGTTACTTAAAAAGCATTTCTCAAAAGCATTTTTCCACTGATTAAGCAGCCCAGTTACATTCAAAAGGGTTAAATCCTGTAACAACTCAAGCTATAAGCCTATTCTCTAAATAAATATACTGTTCCATGTCATTTTGAAAAACTTGTCCAGCATTCCTGGATTTGAATTCTTTGGCTACAGTAACCTCTTTTCAATTCTAACACACATATGGTCAATACTTACATTATTTAAAAACCCCGAC
Organism: Eubucco bourcierii; assembly: GCA_013396675.1. Classification (NCBI taxonomy): domain Eukaryota; kingdom Metazoa; phylum Chordata; class Aves; order Piciformes; family Ramphastidae; genus Eubucco; species Eubucco bourcierii. The sequence continues at coordinate 370,438 of VWZE01007621.1, read as the reverse complement.
ATTCTCAGACCAACATCCAAAAATCGTTACCTTTTTATGACTTTTTCTGAGGCTAGTACATGTAAAATAACTATTTGCTACAATAAGTCTTTTCACCTATTTAAAGTGATCTATTACTGTCAACCTTCCTACACGACTGTTACACATTAGGGAAATGTAAAGCAATTTGGCTTTTCAAATCAGATATCTTCCTTTCAATATAGTGTAAGAACAAAATGGTTTCCTTCAATTTATTGGTTTTTAATTTAAATGTCTTCCTCCAAAATCAACGGATCAAGTTTCTCATGAATATTTTGTCTTTGTCTTTGACATAATTCCAAAAAATATGGTTTGTTTAAAGTTACCAGAATTCTAGCACTTTACTAGTGCCTTTAGGCAAAGCCTCGAACTGGAAGCCAGACAACAGCAGTGAGGAGATCAGCAATAATGCTGCAGTAATTTGCTCTGACTCTAGCCTTGTGATTGTAAGCTCACGAGAATGCTCTCTCTGGGAAGTGATGTTTGGCATTTGTAGTTATTTAACAACATTTCCACAGCATCTCCATAGACATTTGAGTCATAACCGACTTTAATATTTCAAGTGTGTGTCTTTTTCCTGCCTCCTGCATGAAGAGACAATGTTGTTACTTCCATTTACTTATGACACCTCACCACGTACATTGAAAGGTCCCAAGGGAAGTCTACACTAAAGACTGAACTCAGTATTTAATCTTTGCACTAAAATAATGTCAGACACATCAACCTCTATGAAGGCAAGCTACATAACGTAACATAAATATACTAGTGACTAAGCAGTACTCTAATACCACAGCAATTGCTGTTGTGAGAGCTTATTTTACTTTCCTGTCAAGCAAGTTGCATCAGTGTGTTCTGAGCCAACACAATACTGCTGTAGTCACTGATAAAGTAGAGCTCTGTTTAGGTAGTAGCTATGGTAGCTGCATTTCTATAATGTACAATAATCTTTTTTAAGTAAGTTGTGGCTTTGGAAAAAAAGATTGTTTCTCATGAAATTCATGTTGATCTACACTGCCTGTAAGGATACAAACAAAGCAGAGAACTGTTTCTGGGTTTAATTTCATGCACTACTGAGCTCTATGCTGCCACAGCCAACCTGCTACTTTTATGTATTTTGTCCAAGATTAAAACTAGCTTGAGTTAGTTTACACTACACCTTTGAGACCCAACTTCTAATTACTTGTATCACTGCCAAGAGTAATTACTTTGTCTCCCACAGTGGGCATGACAGATTTGCCTGCACTGTCTTCAGCATAAGTTCTTCATAAACACAAGAGAATGGACACAAGATTTTTTTCTTCCAGCTAGTATCTTATGTGCTCTGACTTTTCTTACATTTTGCTGTGCATTATTATACATTTTACTAATTTCCAGAGGCATTCCAGGGGAAACAAGGGGAAAGCAAGCTCAGCTGTCAAAAATATCTCAAGCATTTTTTTAAAATTGGAGCAAATTAGTTACCTGTTTATGCAAAGTTCAGAAAGCTTCATTATGATCACATAGCAAATTAGCAGTTCTTGAGCCACCTGCAGCCCTCAAGCAAGGCTCTAAATTATCAGCTAGCACATGGCAGCCCTGAACTACTGAACAGTCCACACCTACAGTTCTTGGCAATCATCCACAAAATAAATATACTATCCAGCTCTCTCATCAGCTGATAGAAAAAAAAAATATATATATATATATCACCAAAGCCTTTAATAAAAGCACACATGTTCAAGGTAGTTTTGTAATGTTACTTCATAATATTATTGAATATTATTTACTTTTTTATCTTCTCTAATACTTCCCCCTTGAAATTATTCTTTTAAACCACTTTCATGTCATTGTGCTACCTGAGGACAGGGATCACTCAGCTTCTTATTCTGGCTCAATCTCCACACACTGCTTGACTACCAAACATAACATTTTTTGCTTCCAAAATTCTCCTAAAAGAAAATCCTCCTCTACATCGCTTAATTTTTTTCCTTGTTTCTCAAACCTTTTCAGTCTTGGCACAAGTACCACGACAGATCAGAAAGACTCATATGCTCAGCCAGTGACAAATTACCTTTGAATGCCTATATCCTGAACACAGAAATATTTATCTTCATTTGTTTAAAGCTCATGTGTTAACTGACAGACATATAAAACATGGATGCAAATTCATTCAGAAAGAGAAAACAAAATACAGTTTAGGGGAAAAAAAATAATAAAGTTGGGTCTCACTTGTAAAATTGGAAGAAAAAAGAAATAGGGATTTATTTGGAAGAGACATCACTATGGCATTTTAAATACTTTAAGTCAAAAGTTTGGCATTATGGGTATTTTGTAATCATTCCTGAATACATCAACAATACATATGAGTGCAGATAAGGGAAATAAACAACTGCAATTCTAACCAATTTGAGTTGTTTAAAAAATTAGTATTGGAATGTTCCATATTACCTACATCTTAGCAGCAGCGCCAGATTTTTGCACAGGGAAATATATATGCTTGGAAGAAGCATATTTGCAGTATTTACTTCGAGATTAACTCTCATTCCAAACTATTGTAGTTACATTATAGGCTTCCTGCTTTTCCCAGCAGATGTCACTGCAAGGCAGGTGCAGAGAAAGAACATATGCTTTAAACAATCACAGGCCACACACATTTACTTGAGCTGCTAAATCGTGACATTTTGTCAAACATTATCACACGGATGACTTTCCTTTGCTAAACACCATAAGCCTTAAAACATGCTTCTACTTCATATTGGTTGCACATATGATGCTGAGACAGGTTCACATGCACAAAGTTTTATTTGCACAGTCCCTGAACACCACACATTGGCCATGAAGTTATGGGATGGGAAGGGAGGTGGTATGAAAACATTACAAAGCTGTCTCCTCTGGGGCTGGCTGATGAGAGAAGCAATAGGAGTGCTGAAACAAGAATCCTTTCTCTGTTGTGTTCTCCAGTGCAGCAAAGGATAGTCACTGTTACAAAAGTAGTTTTCACCATACTTTTCCCTAGTATTATAGGGACTCCATCAAGACACACTAGATCTCCCCACTCCTGGATTCAGGAGCTGGACTCTGAAATCATATTCAGGTACATGCAGATTGGGATTGAAGGCAGAATGGACAGAGTCCTCCTCAGACACTGGCCACTGAAGAAGAGAATTTGACCCTCATGATCCCTCAACTTTATAAAGAATATAATGTATATGGAGTGGAATACTTCACTGGTCAGATTCAGGTCACCTGAATTGTCCACTCCTCTGCACCACCATAGTAGTACGGAATATTTAGCAGTGATGTTCACCTGCATCCAAACCCTTGGTTGCTAACTACAAACACTGAGTATTAGCACTGCTAGAGAAAGACACTTTCAGGGAGTGGGGGGGTGGGGAAATGTACTGTTAATTTCAGAACATGAAGTTACTCAGGAAAAGTAAAATCACTGAAAAGAATTAGTTCTGACTCTGCACCATGACATCAATTTAATTTCTGAGTTATTTATTTCAGAAGTTCTGATTTTGTAGAATTCCCTGTGGGGAGAAGTTAGTTTCATTTGAGATTAATGTAGGTGCTGTCTAGTTTGTTTCTTTAAAAGGCAAAGACTGCCAAGAATTTCCTAATGAAAGAACCTCTTACTGAAGAGAACAGAGAGGGACTGCAAAGAAAAGTTTTCATTAATGGATTTAAAATGTTAATAGTGCTACTTTTAATGTCACATCGTTATGAAATGAAGAATTATGAGCTTTAACCAACTGCATTTTGGAAAGGAATATATTCATACTCTGCTAGCCATCAAATACAACAAAGACATTCAAATTCATAACTGGATCTCCCATGACTGGATGCAACTTCACCAAACTCAATAGGTTAATTATTCAGTGATGTTGCTGCAAAGACCATAGTTCACCACAATAACAAACAGCTGTTTACCATTAGCAAGATTCTATTTGACAAGTAGCTTTATTACTTTTTAATTACGCTCTTTAATCTTTCACAAACTTTAATCATCCTTTTCAATTACAATTGAAACTATACTTGACAACAACCTCCTTTGGGAGAGATTCTGGAAGTACATTTTCTTCAGACTACTGATGTTCATGATGCTTTTCAAGTTGCAACAGCCACTTGAGAGATGTAATAAACTGTGCCTAAACTCATGTTAGTTTGATTGGTTAAAACACAAAAACAAGCCCTCCTTCTCTGCTATTTTTGTTTTCTTTGGGATGCTAAATAAAACACAAGTACCACACATTATTTTCACTGCTAATAGCTGCTATAGTATGAATGCATTTAACATTAATTTGGAAAAGTATTCCTATGATTCTGACCTTCTGCTTCAAAGGAATTGTTCATTGCACGAGAGGCCTAAACCTTTGAAGAAAAAGGTATTTCTACTGCAAATACTTCTATCCTTTCCCTTTTTTAGTTCCTGTAACACTATTCCTATTTGAATACATGAGTTTAAATTTCAAAATGAGGTAGGTATATGAATCAAATCATCTTCTGTATGGTTTTAATTAGCTAATGCTCTAAAGCACCTTCAAAGAACAAGGTAAGATCTCAAAACAGACACTATCAGTAGAATGTTTCTTAGTTACTTCAATGAACAAGCTATTTAACTTAAGATCAAAGTCTAATTATGACACTGGCTCTCATTACAGACAGGATGAATTTGTAATTATTCCATTAGGATGAGTTATCAAAGGGGAAAAAAATCCACTCCTTTATTAGGAAAGAGAGGTCCTGGCAGCAATTTCTTGAAATAAGACACAGCTTCATTACTTACAAAAGTACAGGAGTGGCCTTGGTAACACCTGAATGGTGATATAAATCCAAGGTATAGATATAATTTGAATGATCACCTCAATGCAACATAATGTGGATAAACAAGGTTCTTTCAGTGTGTGCTGTACACTGCACCATACACCTGCAGCTGACATACACAGAGCACTATGAATGCAGAGAAGCAAAATGGCATCTTAAAGAAAGAGATGACATTTTATTCACAATAGCACAGGCACATTAACTCACTGTGAAAGGTAATGAAATCTTATACTGAAATTAGGTTAGACTGGACAAGATTTCACAGTATCACCAGGGTTGGAAGAGACCTCAAAGATCATCAAGTCCAACCTGTTACCACAGACCTCAAGACTAGACCATGGCACCAAGTGCCACGTCCAAACCCACCTTGAATACCTCCAGGGACGGTGACTCCACCACCTCCCTGGACAGCCCATTCCAGTAGCCAATGACTCTCTCAGTGAAGAACTTTCTCCTCACCTCGAGCCTAAACTTCCCCTGGCACAGCTTGAGACTCTGTCCTCTTGTTCTGGTTGACCTGAGAGAAGAAGGTAACCTCCCCCTGGCTACAAGCACCCTTCAGGTAGTTGTAGACAGCAATAAGGTCCCCCCTGAGCCTCCTCTTCTCCAGGCTAAACAACCCCAGCTCCCTCAGCATCACTTCATAGGGCTTGTGCTCGAGGCCTCTCACCAGCCTCGTTGCCCTTCTCTGGACACGCTCAAGCACGCTCATTTGGCTGATGCCCATCCACTGCTTCTTTTCAGTTAATGTTACTGTAACTAACATTACAGTACTACCTGTTCCTACCCTAAAATGAAAGAGTAGACAACATCTGCCAGGTTTCTTGAGGAATATCGCTAAATAGTAAGAATTCCTTTTGCAGCCTCCAGAAAATCCACAAGCTCTGTCCCATACATAATAATCATATGTAGTATTAACACCTATGGTCTTCATTACTGTTTATTACAGGATGACATTACTTAATTGTCACCATTTGAAAGCCAGCATGTTTTAAATGAGTATTTAATTCTCTTAAATAGTTTGCAGTGTATTATTTTCTGAGGTATGGGACTCTTCTGATTGTCTTGAAATAATTACCACTTCCTCTCTGATTAAAGTCTTAACAGTCCCAACAGTAATAGATCAGTAAGGCTGGGAAGTAGAAAAGGTGGTTCGTTCCAGAAGCATTAAAAACTTTAAAAGAGCAATAAGAGAAAATAAAGCAGCTCAAAAATGGAAAGGAGGAAAAACATAGACACAGAAGTTAAAATGCATACAAGCCTGGAATAATTAATACAAATCTAAGAGATGATGACAAGGGAAAAAATGTTGATATTCAGGCATTGACTTTGTTCCAAAATCTTTCTTTGAGAAAAGAGGAATGCTGAAGGCATAAGTCTCCTCCCAATGGCAGAGGGTAGAACTATTATACTACTCAAAGACAATTGCTCCTACCAGCAGCTGGATTGACTGTCTCTCCAAAGAGTTGCAAAAATTTCTCATCAGTTAAAGCACAATGCAATATTATCTGTAGAATCATTCACACTCCCATAAATACATGTAACACTGTAAGGACAGAAGAATTGCTAGGTTTTGTTCAATAAACCTCCTGTTTTTCCCTTCATGCTTTTCTACTTTATACTACCCTAACGGAATGTATTCCAACATTCCTGACTGTTCTTTGCTGTCTTGGTCCCTTTCTACTTTGACTGTCATTTGTTCCTTTTAAGGAACACAGATGACTTCTATTAATACTGTAGTGTATTTGATGCTTGAAAGAACAATTGGTATAGCAGAAAAAACAAATACACTGTACTCAGTTCAGAACACAATAGTTTAACTAACAGAATTCATGATTTACCACTGCATGTGGTCTATCTGTATCAAATTACTGGTACTAAGTTGAAGTCACATTTTCCAATATAATCAGCATTTCTTAGGTAATGCCAAGACCTTAGTTGTCTCAAGAAGTTGAAGGTGCTGGTAAACTTCCCATAATCAGGCTGCTTTGAGTTTTTTATTTTGTAGTTCTTTCTAAACACAGGAATGTTGTAACAAACTCTCAACTCTTTTGACAATAGGCTACTGCATGCTGTGAGTTAATGTAACTACCTTTAATCAGCTATGCTGATGACCACGTATACATTTCTAGAACTAAATCATAGTATTACCTCTCCTAGAAATCTTGTCCTCCTTTTGCAAGAAAAAAAAAAACAAACAAAAAAAAAAACTGGAAAGCATATGAAGAAAGTTCTGCTTATTCAGTTTAGAACTGTTCTAACAGATGTTTTCAAATGCTCCTGTATAAACCACCAAAACGAGAATGAAAGAATGAGGTAAGTAATTTATAACTGAATTTCCATGTAATGACAAAATGAGTATTTTTTCCAGCAGTACATTTCTGTAATACAATGATCCTTAAGTGAACAATCCACATTAACATTTTTAGTTAGCATATCTTTCATAAAAGAAACCAGCTAATCCATTTTTAATTGGCCAAGAACACCAATGATATCCTGGAATGCATTATGAAGAGTGTGGTCAGCAGGTCAAGAGAGGCTCTCCTCCCATTTTACTCTGCCTGGGTGAGGCTGCATCTGGAGTATGGTGTCCAGTTATGGGCTCCCCAGTTCAGCAGAGACTGTAGAGAGTCCAACAGAGGGCCACAAATATGATTTGGTTTGTTGTGATGGTTTGGGAGTTCCCCGCCCCCCACACTTTGTAAAATGACCCAGACTAGAACTCAGCTAGCTGGAAGTTAAGGACTGAAGCTCTATTTACAGCTCAGCACAATGTACAAGCAGAGATATACACTACATACAGGAATATTTACAGAAATATGCAAGTTAAAGGTAATACAGCAACACAACTCCCCTCCCAGAAATCAGAGACCCCAGGAGGGGCTCCCAACCATCCTTCCACCTTCTCCCCACCCTTGTACCTTACCTCAAGGTTTGCCTTATGTACAAGGTAAATTAGGAGGATCGGCCAGGTGGGTTAGAAGAAAAGTGGTTAGTGAAGATTAATAGGCAAGCAGAAGCCAGAGCCAGAAACTGCTAGACCGCCCCAGACGCTGTGCTTTGTCCCCAGAGAGAGACAGAGAGTGCCTTATCTATGTTTTGGTTATTTTTTCCCAAACAAATTTTCAGCAAGCCTATGAGTGATCTTTATGAAAGATATGCTAGCATAGATCACTGAAGAGACCAGCTCCAGTGTAAGTAAAGCCACACTAGGAAAGGGAAATGGAATCATGGTCAAAAAAAGGCCAAGAAGGAGCTCTTTTGAGGGCTTTTTGAAGCTAGAAAGGGAGCCTGCCTGTGCTAAAGGTCTAGCAGTTTGTGGGGCAGCTGTAGAGGTGGTGTGAGTGAAGCCACCATCCTCAGCCAGTGCTAAACAAGGTAGAAACAACACCACCCAATAAGAAGCCTCAGGGAGGCTGCTGGGAACAGAGAGAATTCAGCTGTCTCAAAAGGGGAGAAAGGATTTTCATGTGAGTTGGCAAGGATCATTGATATGGCTTTAAACTAGGTTTAAAGAGAGAAGAGGATAAAACCAAGCCTGCTAGAGATGAGCTTAAGGGTGGTATGCCCACATCAGGGGTGAAATTGATAGCCCAGCTCAAGTGCATCTATACCAATTCACACAGCATGGGCAACAAATAGGAAGAAACAGGAGCCACTGTGCATCAGGGCGGCTGTGACAGAGTCATCATCACAGAAACACAGTGGGATAACTGTCATTAAGTTTTCAAGTTAAAACAATGATACATGCAGTCCTGCTCTAAAAATCAGTCTAAATAAGAGTTTGACATAAATACTCTGTGAATGCACGAAGAACTGCTAGGGTTGCTCTGAAGAAAGGAATGTGACCTGTCATAAAACCTCAAAAGATAAAAAAGAAAATCTATCTGAACCAGAGGAGAGAAAAGATAAAAAGTACAATACAGAGCTGTGACATAAAGGAAAGGGAGTCTAAAAAAAGCATTTTGCAAACTAAGTTCCAGTTGAGAAAATATATATGTTCTTACCCAAGAACTGTAATTTTAGTTCCTGCTCAAGAGGCCATTCAAAGCAGGCATGGCAAGAAACCCTAGATGTCTTTGAGAGAATCCTTAGATGATTCTGGGTACATTTCTGGAACATGGGAATGTTCCTACAAAGCACAGAAAGAACTCCCAGAAATTCTTCTAGAAAGACTTTCAGAAAGCATAAAGGGAATTCCTGTACGCATCTGAAAAATTCCTAGAAAACACGGGGAACATGACAGATCACCAGGCACATTCCTGGAATACACTCAGGAAATCCCTAGAAAGCAGAAGATAAAATAGAAAATTCCTAGAAGGCATTGACATAAAACAAATCAAGGAAAGAAAACTTCCAGAAAGGAAGTTTCCAGAAAATTCCCATCATGCCTAAGGAGAATTCTTGAAAATTCCTTAAAAGCACATTGAAAATTCCTCTAAACCACAGTCAGAAAAGTTTTTCGTTCTGTTCTCTGTTCCTTTAGTTAATCCTAATATTCTATCAGCTTTTTGCACTTAGGGTACTGAGCTGACATCTTCATGGAATCATCTATCCTAATGCTATGAAAGTGACCTTTCTCTTTGATCCCTCTTCCCTTTGTGCATTAGCCCATATCTATATATACTGAATTTCATCTGCCTTTTACTGCTAAATCCCTCAGTCTCATATGATCCTGTAATTCTCCACAGTCTACTCTCATTCCTACATTGTATATCACACAAGGATGCCAGTATTCCATATCCAAAATGAGATCTAGTGAACCACTGTATTGTACTGGAACACACAGACAAGCATCTTTAAGCATTAACTTAAAGGTGGTAAATACAAATATTTACCACTGATAAATAATATATTGTGTTACTTTATCTGCTGATGTCTGGTTTTCTCCTCTTGGAAAAGCTATCATGGGCCAAAAAGTGTCAAGAGGCCCAACGCGTGGTTGGGCCTCAAGTCACTCCCAAGAAAATGTAGTGCCTTAGCATAAAACTATTTCTTGGCTAGGACAAGTAAGTTTCCTTTGGAAGGCTTCAGGTGCATGCACACTTTTTTTTTTTTTTTTTTTCCTGATGCATCTGCAGTGACTGCAATAAATTCCAGCAGAAATGCAGCATGAATGTTGTCTAAGGTGCTGTAATTTCATAGCTCTCCAGCAGCAGGCTGACTTCCTGCACTTTTCTTTGAGAAATGCTGGGCCAAACATCCAATACTACGCACATTCAAAATTCCTACTAACTGCAGTAGGAACTTCTTCTGTATAAAGATATGAGACTAGAAAATTAAGTAAACACATTGAGGGTGGCCCTCCCATAAAGACATGCAGACATACAAAAGCTATTCCCACTCGTTTTCTAAGTGTCTTTACAATTTATCTATGAAGTTTTGTTTAACAGAGCCTGATATTTGAAATGTGCCATATCTGGGTTTAAGTATAATACAGCATTTCTAATTAGTTACATAAGGATAAATGCTAGACTATGGATGTATCATCTACTCACTTTGAGCTATCTTTATCTGATTAACAGACAATCACAGCTGATTTTCAAATCCATTTACCATTAAGAGACTGTTAAACAAAGTGTTAATTCGGCAGTTGTAAATCAAATTTTTAGTTCTGATACCAGATACAATCAAACTTACCATAAATATAATCAGATTAGTATCTCATTTACTTTGTGTAGAGGGAATTAATGTATCAAGACAGTGTTATTTTTATTTAGTGAGTTAGAATAATTGGGAATTTTGAACATGACTTTATTCTACCAAAACTCAATATATATGCATACGAAAGCAAACCAGAAATACTGTTCTTTCTTTTTAAGATTATGATTATTGTCTGGTTTTGTTTTGTTTTGTTTTGTTTTAAAAATAAGGCAATATGGCCCATAAATATGACAGCAAAAATAAACGAACATTCTTCCCTGGAAATAAAACTGCAACAAACCCAACATGAAAAAGCTGAAATGGTCACGAATCTGAAAACGTTATGAACACTCACTGTGCTGGCTTTTCAGTTACATAGAAATGGAGCGAAGAAAATGCTGGGCAGTATGATTTCTTCAAGAAATGATGACTACTTCCTTCAAATTATCAGACCTGAAAGGAGAAATACAGCATTTTTTAAGATCAGCTGCCATCTAGTGAATGGTAAGAAAACTATTTAAAACTTTTTTTTTTTTTATTAACAGTTTAAACTAGATGCATTTTTGCCATTTTGTCACTGCTAATTTTGAGGTCTGTAGATTATTCAGGAGCACGGCTACCAAAAGTTATGCATTCCAAAGCAGAGAAGTGTCGCTGAGAAATGTTTTCTATTAAAATATATAGGGTCTTGATTCCACTGTTTGCTCAAAAAAAGCCAGTCCTGCAGACCTTGAAAAAGTGGGGTTTGTGGATCCATTTCACTAAACTAAAAAGAACTGAACTATCAGGGTCTTAAAGTAAGCTGATCATGGAACTATGACAAACAGAAATCAGGCAAGAAAAGATTCTAGTTTTGTGATACTTAGCCAAGTAGAATTTTGCAAACCTATATCAAAGTAAAATTTTAATTACTGCAAAGCACCTCTTCCATGCATTTGTCATTTTAAAATTCAGCAAGAAAAACTTAAACTTGTCCTCACTAATACCAACAGAAGCTCAAATCTGTAATTCCAACAACTAGTATTTGGAATTCTTTGTCATTCAAAATCAGATTTGCAGGTGTTTTGTTTCTCATAAGAAATAATATTTTCCAAATGTTACAGTAAGCCTGCTACAAAGAACAACTATCTTGTTTCAAAGATGCACTTTTCCATACTTTCCTTGCTTAAGCACAACTTTTTAAAACCAACCACTTACAGTTAAGGACTCGGAATCACAAATCTGCCTTTTTAAACAGAGTATGTTTCTTGTGTAATCAAGTACATACTCGAGGGCACTCGTGTTTACGAGAACCTTTGACGGAAAGAAATAAAACAAGAGAATGTGTTTATAAGACATTGGCTTGAGAATACATTCCCCTTCTTGGAATGAAAGTTTCCAATAATCTTTGTCTGTACATTCTCTGGACAGACATTTGTCTGTTCCACACGAAATACCTAGCAAATCTGAATATTCCATACAAGCATATTCCCTACAAGCATTTGCATACATGGGCAGTAAAGCATGTTATTAAAAGAAACATTAAGTAGATATCCAGGTGAAAAGGTACAGAAAAGAAACACTGAAAGGAGAAAACTTGGTCATGAATTGAAAGGAAATGGAACATAGGCCCCTTTGCACATAAAGACAATCTGCTGCTTTTCACACTGCTCAGCCCTACACCTCTCTTCTGAGTTCCTACTCAGCATTTATAACTATCTGAACTCGCTCTGTTAACACTGCCTGCTTTTGTTCTTATGGTTTACTAAACTATTTTGTGTACAACCCGTGGTTCAGTAAGGAATGTGATTAAAGGATATCATGAAAAGCATTTCCTTATGCTTCCCCTCCAGAGGCCTTCGAAATGCAGGCAGGACAATTCAAAGTTGTTCTATAAACCATTCTTTCCGCATTTTCTGCTAACATAACTGTAGCTGACTGGAATCAGGTACTACAGATACCAATTCTTGTACATACACGGTCTCAAGCGAATCCTGTATGCATTCTGTACATGTGTCATGCACAATGACAGGACAAGGGGCAGTGGGTAGAAGTTGAGGCACAGAAGTTTCATGCAAACACGAGGAATTCTTTCCCTGTGAGGGTGACAGAACACTGGAACAGGCTGCCCAGGGGGGTTATGGAATCTCCCTCTCTGGAGATATTCAAAACCCATCTGGATGTGTTCCTATTTGATCTGGTATAGGTGATCCTGCTCTGGCAGGGTAGTTGGACTGGATGAGCACTCAAGGACCCTTCCAGACTCTGACATTCTGTGATTCTGTGACTTTATTTACAATGAAGCTACTTGCAAGAATAAAATTATGCACACAGTAAATTTTGTAGATCACGATTTTATCTTGTGTCTCCCAAAGCTGACAGATCTCCTGGAAAATTTTTATAAACTATACAATTCATGGCACAATTTAAGAAGGCAGTGGACCAAAAAGTTATACAATTAGTTTGTTTGGTTTTTGATTGTTCTTTTTAATGCTGATTGAGCAACTGTCAGAGCAACACACTACTACAGTTTTATCAATTGCTGAATAGATATCTGTGTCCCAATTACTCGTACCAGAAGCTTCTCACGTCAGTTGGCTTGGCTCTCCACTTCTTTTTGTTAACCAGCACCTAAAACTGGCTTAGCCCCAACTGCTGGTGGGAAAGGCGCTGCCCTGAGTGAATGAGAGCACTAACATGAGACAGGGAACGGAAAGACCAGCTTTTGGTAGCATGGTTATGAAGCGCCAACATGACAAACGGGAGGCGCTAAGGAGAAATGATGGAGGCGAGAGAGCTCCGCCAAGCTCTGCACTGTGGCGAACAAGCCGAATGGCAACGAGGACAAGGATCAATCCATCTCATCTGTGGAAAAAAGATATCGGCAGTCAAGGAGAGGACTTGTAGCTGGGCAGCCCGTCGCTAGGACAGTTTCACCTCATAGACAGCGCTCCGACAGTGCTCCGACAGTGCTCCCAGAAAGAACGCGCTCACCGTCAGCAGCAGCCTACGAGAAAGCAGCATCCTGACGCCAGAGAGCGCTGTGAAGAAAGGCGGTGCTGTGAGGAAAGTGGCGCACCGCAGGGAGGCGGCGCTATGAGGGGAAGTGGTCTCCCGCCCGACAGAGCGCGCTCCCTTCCAGTGCGCGTGTTCTGCTTTGGAGCATGCGCGACTGGCGCGTCGGGGCCTGTCAGCGTGGTGTGTGTTGTGCTGTTGGTCGGTCACGTCCAGGCCAGTAAGCGACAGGTTTGCCGCTGGCGGAAACGTGAGGCCCACGGAAAGGCGAAGCGGGGTGAGTAAAGAACCAGAGGGAGGTTGCTGCCCCCTCTCGCGGAGGGGACGCCACGCAAGTCCACGATGGAGGCGGCAGCCTTAAAGATGCTCCTGCTGGACCCGAGAGATGAAGGTACCCAGAGGTGCAGGCTAGGACCCGCAGCCCTCTCCTTCCTGGGAGCCAGGATCGGCGCCCCGCTGAGGATCTCGCTTCCCACCGGCTGCTGTTTGTGCACGGCGTGGCCCAGGCACGATTTGTCGGACGGGTACTTGGAAGTTGATCTGACTTGCAGGACCGCAGGTGTAACTGCAAAGGACCTGAAGGGCCTCACACTGAATGTCGGCCAGCTGCAGCTGCTGGGCTATCACCATTTGAAAAAGGCGACTGTGAAAGTGGTCCTTAAGAGCTCTGCACTGAAGAAGTCGACACCCAGAGCTGTGTTGCAGGAGACGATCAGGGAACTGCTAAGAAATGTGTACGTTTTACTTCATTATGTTGTTACTGTTGCCCCAAATCTAGAAAACCCCATAGTGTGTATTGAAATACTCTCTGTAGACCCTTTGATGGATGGAGCTGGGCTGATAACCCCCCAAACAAGCATAAAAATTAAAGAGGTGGTCACTTTTGAATGGTACAGACATTTAACAGAAGGCGCTGCAAAGACTTCAATTGCAGGACTAGACAGTGTGGGAAAGTCTTTGAAGGAAATTATTGATCTGCCTTTCCGGTTTCCAAAAACTTTTAAGAAGCTAGGGCTTTCAGTCCCTAATGGAGTGCTGCTAATAGGCCCCCCAGGTGTAGGAAAAACTCTGATGGTAAAGGTAGTAGCAGAAGAAGTGGGTGCATACTTGTTTTGCATCAGTGGCCCAGCCCTCTATGGTTCAAGACCAGGAGAAAGTGAAGAGAATTTGCGAAGAGTCTTTGAAAAGGGCAGAGAAATGGCACATGAAGGTCCAACCATTCTCTTTATTGATGAAATTGACTCTTTATGCCCAAAGCGAGGAAATTCAAGCAGTGCTCCTGAAGATCGTATTGTCGCTCAATTGCTAACACTACTGGATGGTGTAGGTAGTGAGGGTAAGATGGTAGTTATGGCAACCACAAACAGGCCTGATGCTTTAGATCCTGCACTGAGAAGACCTGGCCGGTTTGACAGAGAGGTAAGCAAATGCTGTTAGTCACACTCTTTGTTTATTTTTTCCTTCTTGAAGTGGAGCAGGAAGACATTACTTTTTAATGTCTAGTAGTTGTGTTTCGTAGTGAGATTCCACAGACTTGAGACATGTCCTGTTTCTTTCTTTAGTTCAGCTTAGGTAAGGTAGGAAACTGAGGACCTCCAAATACTTCAAAGTGGATAAAGGTAGGCCTTATGCTTCTTCATCACGAAGGCATAAACCTATTCTCGAAACATTTCCTTTTAAATGCTTAGCATTTACAGACTTGGATTTTTCTCCTTTAAATCCCAGATCGGAGACTTAGGCAGCTCTCTTTTAAAGTTTATTATGACATAGGACTAGTAGCCCAGTAACTAGTAACTATCAGAAATTCTGTTCAGATTTCAATAAGAGAATTTAGATCTACCCTAGAAATTTTTAGCCCAATGGTCAAAGGAAGGAAAAACACATGCAATTGTGCAGCACAGTGCTTCTCCGTATATTGTTTCTTTCACTGGCTAAATTCTCTCCTGAGTCATCCACTTAAACTCTTTAATGCTTCAACAATTGTATTTTTCATACTTTTCTAGGATCTATAGACTGTTAAGATACATTTTAGGACATCTTACCGGGGTTTTTATAACGTGATTGTTCATCGGTGATTATCTTTTCAATGAATTTAAGTCTTCATGATGTAAAAAAATTACTATTTCAATATTCTGTCTTGCATTGAGATTACTTTAAAATATGACTTCATGGACAGTAGCTGACAGTGTCTTATGAACAAGTGTTCACTTGGAAAGTTGTAAGTGTACAATATTCTAAATATTTATCATTTGTAGGGCGTTGTAAATTCTTTATCTGCAGTATAAGTACGTATAAGTCTTCAGTAAGCAGTATAAAGCAGAGAAAGTTGATTGCCTTCATCTACAAAATAAAAACAATGTAGCAAAATAGCTACTTTAAATTTTTGTTTATAATATTTGTTTAGGTTATCATTGGGACCCCAACACTTACACAAAGAAGATCCATCCTGCAGTTGCTTACATCTAGTATGCCTATTTCTACAGACATTGATTTGGTTAAACTGGCAGAAATGACAACTGGGTACGTTGGAGCTGACCTTACAGCACTCTGCAGAGAAGCTGCTATGCAGGCTGTGTTCCACAGCTCTTTGGTATGGTTGCCAATCAAGAAGAACGTAATGAATATGTGTGCCACCCTTTTCCCATTAACACTCACCTTTGCTTGAAAAGCTTAACAAGGTGAAGAACTCAAAAAGTAAAATACAAAAGCCAGCATATGTGGTATAAATGTGTGATTTTGCTAGTCCTTTCTGTTGTCACCTGAAAAGACTGTTTTCTCCTTTCTGGGTGAAAAACTTTGCTGAAAGTTTTGATCCTCATCCTCAACTTGTTAGGATTGTGCAAAGCAGGGATTTTAGTTGGGGTTTTTTTGCCAACTAAACTATAATGGTCCACAAAGGCTCTTTTGAAGATACCAGTGATTTAAAATTCTACTTCTTAATAATAATTGTGAATAAAAGTATAGGTGGATACATAAATATGTAACTGCTAGTGATAATAACTGTTAGCATTTGGGTTGTATGGCTGGATGTAACATTGTAAGCACAATGTTTCTGTCTAGTGTACAGAAATTTGACTTCTTAGCAATTCTCTAACATCTATAATATCTACTTCTTAGTATTCTTTCTATCTATCTGGACTTTTACAACAACTGTGAGATAAATGTTTGTTGTTTTTTATCTGGAATGGCTAAGCCATGTTTGCGAGATTTCCAGAGTCGGAGCATCTGCAAAGAGTGGTAGAATGCTGCACTGGATGTGTGAAGCCTCAGTCTCTGGAGCCATTTAAAACCCGCTTGGACACGTTGCTGAGCAGTCACCTCTAGAACCTGCTCTGGCAGAGGTGTTGAACTAGATGATCTCCAGAGGTGTATTCCAACCCCTATCCTGCTTTGATTCTGTAATACATTACTTCGTGTTACTTCTTTTTGTCTGCAGTACTTAGAAGTTTGTTAGGGCAACAGTTTGCCACGTATTAGTTGGATACTAATTCAGCATTCTAAGTTACTACATAAAGGTATTGTTAATATGCCCTTTTTCTGCGTTTCTTCAGGATTCAGCTGAAACATTGATTAACATGGCAGATTTCCAAGAAGCTTTTAAAAAAATTCAACCGTCATCTTTTCGAAGTGCAGTTGGATTAACAGAATGTAAGCCTGTCACCTGGGAGCAAATTGGTGGTCTGGAAGATGTGAAGCTAAAGTTAAAACAGGTAATGTATAAAACAAATTTTGACAGTTTTTAGTCACCATATCCTCTGAGTTATTTCTATGCTACATGGTGGAAATTAATTTTCTTTCAAATCTCCTGGTTATAAATTGTACTTTAAACAATTTTTCTCATCACATTAAGTTACTTACATTGTTTGTGAGCTAGAAATCTATCAGTTGTAAGATATCGCCACCATGCATAATATCTCGGAGGAAGAAACATGGTTTTCAGTAGCTGAAGAACGCTTAACCTGTAGCCAGATGATTTGACCTTGTAGATAGTCCCTCCTCAGCCTTCCTGTAGGTCCCCTGCAGATACTGGAAGGCTACTACAAGATCTCCTCGAAGCTGCCTCTTCTGCAGGCTGAAAAACCCCGACTCTCATAGCCTGTCCTCATAGGAGAGCTGCTCCAGCCCTCTGATCATCCTTGTGGCCCACCTCTGGACTCACTCCAACAGTTTGATGTCCCCCTTGCATTGGGGGCCCCAGACCTGCACACAGTACTCCAAGTGAGGTCTCACAAGAGCAGAGTAAAGGGAGATAATCCCCTCCCTTGCCCTCCTGGCAGTGCTTCTCTTGATACAGCCCAGGACTCAATTGCTGTCTGGGCTGCACACACACATTGCCTGCTCATGGTCGAACATTTCATCAATCAAGACCCCCAGGTCCTTTTCCTCAGGCCTGTTCTCCAGCCTGTATTTGTATTTGAGATTGTGCCTAACCAGGTGCAGGACCTTACACTTGGCCTTGTTGAATTTCATGAGGTTGGCCTGGGCCCACCTCTCCAGCCTGTCCAGGTCCCTCTGGATGGCATCCCTACCCTCTAGCAAGTCGACTGTGCCACACAACTTGGTGTCATCTGCAGACTTGCTGAGGGTGCACTCCATTCCTCTGTCCACGTCACTGACAAAAATATTAAACAGCACTGGTCCCAGCACTGACCCCTGAGGGACACCACTTGTCACTGGTCTCCAGGTGGACATTGTGCCATTGATCAAAACTCTCTGCATGCAACCGTCCAGCCAATTCCTTATCCAGTTAGTGGTCCATCCATCAAGTCCATGTTTTTCCAATTTGGAGACCGGGATGTGATGTGGGACAGAGTCAAATGCCTTACTCGGGTCCAGATAGAAACTTGAAGAACAGGATTATTATTTGAAAAAAGACTGAACTGGTATTCTCTGATTTCAAGTAAATGTCTGTACCAAGGGAAGAAAATAATGTACTCAGCAAAGTTGGGGGTTTTTTTTTGATTACTTATGAACTCTGATTTTGCTTTTTTTTTTTGTTTGTTTGTTTATTGACAGAGTATTGAGTGGCCCATGAAATTCCCTGAGGCATTCACTAGGATGGGCCTGTCTCATCCAAAGGGTATTCTTCTCTATGGGCCATCGGGGTGTGCCAAAACTACGCTGGTGAAGGCTGTGGTCACAAGTTGTCTCTGCTCCTTTCTCTCTGTTAGTGGTGCTGACCTTTTCTCACCGTATGTTGGAGATTCAGAGAAGATTTTGTCTCAGGTACAGATTTTAACTTGTGTAATGTCAATAATTTACTTCTGCCTGATTTTTGTAAAGTTATTGCTTAGGCCTGAATTTTTTATTGAGAAGATGAAGTTAAAGCTCTCATCTCAAATTGAAATGGATTACAGATTCACATTTGTGTAAACTGAGAATCTAACCCTAAAAATTACATCAGTTTTAAATTTTGAAAGTATTTCTACCTATTTGTTTTCAAGAAGCAGAATTTGTCTATAGTAAATGTAAGCCAGAAGAGAATGTTTATGACTGTATCATTAAAGTTTAAAGTTAGTAGATCACAAGGTATACATAAATAGATGTTTTCACCTTACCTGCTAGAATATCTGTTTTAATGTTTTACTTTATAAATATTCTTTGAAAAAGGTTTTTCGCCAAGCAAGAGCAAATACTCCAGCAATAATATTTCTGGATGAGATTGATTCTATCTTGGGATCTCGGTCACATTGCAAAGCTGGCCATGGTGTCTCAGAGCGGGTTCTTTCTGTCCTTCTTAATGAGCTGGATGGTATTGGGCTGAAAGTCAGAGAAAGAAGAGGAGGCAACCTAGAGCTTGAGGGTCAAGGTCAAGAACAAAGTGTTGGGGAAAGAAAGGTATTTATGTTCTCTTTTCTGTATAGGAAGAATGAGGAACACTGCCCAATTGTTCCAGAAGTCTTAGTTACTTACATTCACACTCATTAAACTTAAAATCCTCAAGCTTAAAAATATTCAAGATTCTCTTCTACTCTGTCATAGTTTCTAATTTTTAGAAAGCACCTTATTTGGGTACTAACTGCTCTTACATAGACAGTTCCTCAGTGATACCTTTTTTCTTTTTAACAAAATTCCCACCCAGGCTAATGAGCATTATTAGTTGGTGTTCATCTTCTGTCACAAAAATCCTCTTGTTTGGCACTAAGGTAATGTTTTAGACTAATAATACTATTTTTAAACTTATTTTTATAGGCATTTCCCCTATTTAATTTGCAGTGCTTTCTCTTACACACTTCCATATAAAAACAGTACATATATATTTAAACAATAAGTGGCAGTAGAACTTTTTTGTGAATTCACTTTTTTTTTTTTTGTACTTAAATTCTTATCTCCATATTATGCTATTTTTGGGGGGAAAATAGAAGAAAACAGTTTCAGAATTGTAGAATACTGGGGGGGGGGGTTTGTTGTTTTTTTTTTTTAGTATGAAAGCTCTTTGTTAAACTCTTGCCCAAAAAAAGTTTATTTATCATCAAGGCAGACACTAACTGTATTTCTGCCTGGTCATCTAATCTGGCCTGCACAAAGACATTTTTTACCTCAAGAAAAATTAAACATTCATATTGAAATGAAAATAATTGCGTCTGAAGATATGTTGTCTTCTCATCCTTCTCCTTTTAACATTAGTAAGTTAATATCTTTAAATAATACCTGTCTTAACCATGTTGTGCTAATTTCTTTATGTCATCTCTTACTCATCTGTTACTCTTACTCAGGAAACTTTGAACAAAGATTTCATAGTAGTTGCTGCAACAAATAGACCAGATATGTTGGATGATGCCTTATTGCGTCCTGGAAGGCTAGACAAGATGATATATATTCCACCTCCAGATCTGAAGGTGAGGTATTACAAATCCCTAGGAGGCTTTACATGGAGAGATATTAATTATCTGCATACTTTAAGAGCAAAGGGAGTATACTCCTGTAATACACTTAACAGTTGATGAATGAAGGCGGCAATAACTACATTTGTAATTTAAATACCAGTAACATTTTCACTGATGTATATAATTATATTTTTTGCGTCTAGAAAACAAGCAAAAATCTTGATTAATTCTGTATTTACAGAATCAAACTGCAGTTGAGGAAATACCATAATAAGTTGTCTACTTTACCCAAATATAGACTCTTGAGTGTAAAGTAGAGTTTTCATAAACTGAGTAAATGTGAGTCACAGACTTTAATCTGTGAGATAATACATACTGTTAGGGTTATCTCCATTAATAACATTTTGTTCACTCTTCCACTGTAAACATCTCGATGTGCCTGGATTTTCTGTAGTTCTGATTTCACATTTAGTACCATGTTGGTTTTCTTGTATAACATGCCTTACAGGGAAGGCTTTCCATCTTGAAAATATGCACAGAAAAAATTCCACTAGATGCTGATGTATCATTAGAAGATCTGACAGACCTAACAGACCTCTTCTCTGGAGCTGACATTGAAAATCTGTGCAAAGAGGTAGGAAATATTAGTGGTTAATCTGCAAAATAAGATGTAAATGAAACCTTACAGTTGAGAGAGATAATTCATTGATGTTACCAAGTCATCTATAGTACAGATTCTTTTAGAGGTTGTAATGAAAATAAAGAGAATAAGTAAAACAGAAAAACTGAACAAGGGTTGGTTCTTCACATAAAAAAAAAAAATAAGAATGAAGGCTTTCTTTTATTATTTACTAGAAGTTAAGGAGCTGTAATACCCTTTCACATGGGCTTCTCTAATCCAAACTCACATCTGGGTTATAAGATACATGCAACTGCATGCAGCTGCAGCATTTTTAGATGAAATTATCATGTTCTGTCAAGGTTAGACAGAAAAAAAAAAAAAAGGAAACCTACATGTATTTGAGATAAGTTGTATGAAAGAAGACAAGGAAGAAAAACCGAATATATAAGTGATCAAGGATATATTGCCTAATCCAGGAAAAGTGAATGAAAGAGAGCAATCTTATTTGATGTTCATCTGTGTTAAGTAACCATTAATTATACAGTGCTGGTCTCAGATGCTTTACTTAAAACTGTTTCATGTAATATATATTAGAATAACTTTGCAATTTAAAACATGATAAGCACTTAGATTCTATTTTTCTTTTTCTTTTAAAGGCTGCTTTGTTGGCATTGCAAGAGAATGGACTTGAAGCAACTACTGTAAAACATGAGCATTTTGTAAAATCATTGAGGACTGTAAAACCATCCTTAAACAGAAAAGACTTGGAATTTTATGAAAAATTCTGTAATCAAAAATTAGCCTCTTGAATCAAAAAGTAGTGATATGACATAGGAATTTTTAAATTTATTAAAAAGATTTTGCAATGGCTTATGTCTTTTCTACTATATTAATACTATACTTACTGTGGCTTTCAGTGTGTGAAATACAGTAAATTTTCACTTCTGAAAAATGTTAGTTATGGAGAATAAATGAAAATGTCATTTACATGGGCTAGGTTTCTGTGCAATGAAAAGAGTAACTGAGGTACTTAGACAAAGGACTGTGGAACAGCTTACTGTTGCTTGTAGACTTTCTACTTTTCTGTACAAAGAAGAATGAGAAAAATATTTAATTTAAAACATGAAGTCTCAAAAGGATAAGGAATATTAAAAAAAAAAAAGGGCTTTCAACATGCTGCATAGGAGGACATATCATACTACATGATTCTCTATAAAATACAGAATGTTTCATATGTGCATTATCTACAGCCTCGCTTCCAAAACATAGGCACAGAGAAAAAGTGTCAGTTGTTTAATACCTTGTTGTAAGCATGGGACTCTGGGTTTTTGCAATATTAGATCAGTTAATGCTTACTCTACAGTCATTTGGATAGAGTAGACAGACACTAAGTCTGTAATCAATTCAAACTATAATAATTTCTTTTTCAGAGAACGGAGTCTGCTTTGTAACACTTCCTGCAGAATTCTTTCCCCACCCAGCCATTCTTTGTCAATAGATTTTTGTAGGTCATCTTCTAAAATACACAGTTACATCAAAGGAAATTGTTACTGGATGTATGTAAGAGTGTGTTTTAACTTGCCAAGGAAGGAAGTTTTTTATTGCTTTTCCCTTTTCCTCATGAAAATGCCTGTGCCTAAAATTACTCCACTGTTAAAGATGATTTCTTACTTCAACCAAGTTTCTTAGGTTAGATAACCCATTAACAGATACTTTCCCGGAGCAGGGACACTATGAGCTGCACCACAGTGTATTTACAGTGTGATGGATCACAAAAAAAGTTCCAAGCCAGTCGGCAACTGCAAAGGGGAGTAGTGGAAACCATTGTAACTTAAGAAAGGCTACAACTATTAACTACCTGGTCTACAGCTTGGAGACTTTAATCACCATTTCCTGGGGAAGGATCATCTTAATTTATCACTGACAACAAATAGGCCAGTGCCAGTGAACTTTTGAAATGTTTCATAGCAGTAGTGCTGGACATAAAGTATGAAAACCTGCAAGGAAACTCTGTTTTGCTGTCCGGTGTTTGAGAGTGTTGAGTGTTGGTTTTGTAACTACCACATCTGAAAGCTTTTAGACCAAGCAAAATGCTGTCACCTCCTTCAGTTCAAAGATGCTGCTGCCTGCCTTCTGTAGCTGGTACCTAGAAGGACCAGCAGAGTGACTTGGGCTCTGTTGTGTCCCCCTTCTTGCTGCAGGGAACTAGCAAAGCGTGCAATAAGGACAACCTCTCCTTCCCCTTGTCACTTTCCGCTGAGCAAGAAGGGAGGAACAGGTGCACAGGAGGGATCTGCTGAAACCACACACCTCCAGCTTGCCCTTGGCTAGAAACTTTTCCGTGACAGGGATGTTGAGAACACAGCAGTGATGGGAATCTGAGCCTCGGATAAAGCTTTTGTTGTAACAAAAGGGGACAGAGTGACATCGGACTCCTGTTTCGATCATTACACTGGCCGGGCTCTGAAAAGAGGCAAGCCAAGGCCACGCCTGTGCATTTGTCTAGGTATGCTGTTCTTTAGGCGGCTACCTGGAGAAGGGGACGACCAAAAAGAAAGCAGGAACGGAGATGCCGGCTTGCGTGCTGCAGTAACGGAGGGAGATGGCGCTGTGGAAACCAAGCAGGCAGAGCGCACCTCGCACTGCCTCGGCGGCTTCCTACTCAGGCGACCGCACCTGGGCCACTGTCTGCCACATGGTGCCGCTGCTGGCCCACGGGCGGTCCCTGCACCAACCGCTGGGGGGCGCCCTGCGTGCGCGGGTGGAGGGGCGCCGCGGGCGGGTGCAGCCGTCGATTGGGGTGCAGCCAACGCCTGTGGGCGTCTCTGAGTCTATATAACGCGGAGAGCGCGGTCCCTTGGCCCCGGTGTGCTTTGGCATCGCTGGCACTTTTTCTTCGCCCTGCCAGATTGAGCTTCGCCCTGCCAGAGGCTGTTGATCCTCTGCCCGCGGTCCCGCAGCCGAGAGTCCCGCAGCTTGGGGACCCCGGTCCAGGGTGCGATAACAGGGAACCGTTTGTTCCAGATTCGCTGCCGCAGCGAGGATGAACACGAACTTCTTCCATATACTGAAGACTAAAAAAGAAGTAAGTTTGTCAAAGACGCTGGGGCTGTGATACCCCTTTCAGTGAGGGGATGCAGGCTGGCTTGAGCAGGTGCGCAGCTGCCATTTAATAGTGAGCACATAGCAGAAAAAATCTCGATAGCAACGGACACGTTTAAGTTGTAGTTCGTGCATTAGAGATGAGGCGATGTGAGTAGTAACGCGGAGCTAATATACCCCAACAGGTAATCAGTCGCCCCATAAAGCCTCATAACTCGCAGTCCCCTGTTCATGACTCTGTAGCCAGAACACCAGTTCTTCAACTTTGTTTATTTCGTGTTTTTCAGCTCATTCCCCTGGCCGGAATAGTGTCCTGTGCAGCAGTTGGGGCGTTCTCTTTTTGTGTTTACTCCCTGTTTGGCAAATCCGATGTGATGTAAGCAAAACACTTAATGCTTGACTTCACCTTTATCTTTTTTATTCAACAGAGGTATTTTAATCAACAGAGGTATTTGACCATTAAAGAAAAATTGTTACATCTCAGTGGATGTACCAGACTACTAATAACAACTAAGATAACCTGCAGATTGTAAATACTGAAGAAATTAATGTGGAGCATAGACCAAGTTATTTCCTAACTTTTAATTTTATTATTATTTCTTTTTTATATATGTAAGAGGTTTGAAATGTTCTTTTGAAGAATTTAAAATTATAGATAGATGACATACAGATAGGTTGGAACCAGGCTATTGATTCATGCACAAAGTACAGGATTTGATAATATGAACTTTGCAATAACTTTATATTTTAATGGCTTGGCTAATAATTGGAGCTAAGTACTATATCCTTTAAGCTTTGGGCAATTTTTATGTATACTTTAAAAGTGACTTGACTAAACATTTTAATTGCTCACATAAGAATTCCTTTACTTTCTCTCTGTGTCTTTATTCAGTTTTGATTTTTTTGGCTTACTTACCTTATGATATTGCATTATATTTTAAAAATGTTGTTTTGTTTCATGCTTTGGAAGCTGCAAATAAAGCAAGCCATCATTAACTCCTACATCCAAACCTGTAAACTTGTGTTTCAAGGGAACTACTTATTTACAGAAATAGTTCTACTGATACTCTACTACTCATATAAGAAAAATGTACATAAGAACACACCCTAAAACATAGTATCTGTTTTGCTTTTTCTTCTCCTAAAGCATTAACAAGAGTGGCAATCCAGAACCATGGGAAACAATTGATCCTACCAAGCCTCAGAAGGTAATTTGTACCAGTAATGTAGCCAGTACAAATAGCATTTCCAACACAATGAATAACTTTATTTAAAGTGTCCAAGGAATATCAAAATTAATGAGGAAATAAATGTAAAGCTTAAATATATCTATTTAAAAGTGGAACTAACTGCTTCATTCATTGTTTTATCTAAAGCATCTTACCTGTGCTACTTAATGATAGGGATTCAGCTATTACCTTCTAGGTTTGATCCTGAATTTATGGTGTTCCACTCTCTCCCAGCATACATTTACCTTTGCCTTGTTCCTGAATTACAAACTTGACTACGAATGTTTTTGAGTCTGAAGATCAAATATTTTAGTTTGTAAGAGCATCTACGATAAGAAAAAAATAATTAGTTTGCATTATTACTTAATATCCAATTGGTCTCATTCGGTAACTTATTAAATACACCATAAGTTCCTGGGTTTGCTTACTTCTGAAAAGAAAATGTAAAACTACTAGAAATCCTTCACCAGTAAGTTGCTGTATGATATGAGGAGTGGCAGTGGTGTAAATGCTCAGAGATTTTGCTATTTTTTCTCCATATTTTCCTTCTAATTTCTTTCAGCTATTAACAATCCATCAGAAATGGAAACCTATAGAAGAGCTGGAAAATGTCAAAAAGATGACGAAGTGACACGTTTCTATTGCCTCAAAAAGGTACCCTATCAGTCTAGTGGAATCACTTCTGCACAAACTTGACTACTTAAATCAGTGTGCGGAAATGCTTCTGCTACATTTTTAGGGTCTCCCTACATTTTTTGGACTCTGGATGAGGAATTTCATGTTGCTTTAGAAGTTGACTTACAATATCCACATAGTCCAAAAATCTGTCTGAAATATCTATTTGCAGTAGGCATTCAATGACAAACGTTGAATACTCAGATGGTAATTATAGATGGAAAAAGTCTTCACGCTTTTTATACTTTTTTTTTTCTCAAAATACATTAACTTTGTAATTTTACATATTTTTAATAAAATAGATTTTAAATCTTTACAACATTCCATGTATATCCCACAAATGGATATTACCCAAAAGCTCTTATGAATTGCGATTCCTGGTATGTTCCCTCTCTATGCTGTATTTCAGTGCTGTTACACAGCCTGAGTCATCAGTCTTTTCATGACAACATATGTGGCCATAAAATATACTTAGATTAATTTTCTACATTAGATAGGATTACAATTTAAATCAAAATGAATGGTGCACTGCTACTACCAGAACTTACATGTGTTCACCTTAATGCACTGAGGAGTCCAATAGATTGTTTAAAGATGTATTTGAGACTAAAAGATTAGAACCTAATTAAGCATGGCTAAAAAGGAATTGGAAATGAGGTGTATTGAAATATTGTTCCTGTTTAAATGTAGAAAGAGTTACTAGAGTTAGGAAACTTGCATTTTCCAAAACTGCACAATGTTAATTTAATTCTTTTTGTTCAAGGTAGTTTGTGGGCGATCTCAACTGTCCTATGGAGTTTACAATACTTTTTAACATTTCTGGATAAATGCCATTAGGGACATCTGCTTTAACAAAGAGTAAATAACAAGTTAGCATTAGGAATAGTTCTGTGAAGAAACAGTTCCTTTCTAATCATCTGTGTGTTTTCTTGCAAGTTGGCCAGGGAAAGAATGTAAAGGGCACACCTCAGTAAATTAATGAGGCAATATATGCATCCAGTGGTAGAACAGTCCTTTCATGGGTGTTTTCTGTAAGGTGTCTCCTCCCAAGCAGTTTCATGATACATTATACAGTTTCTTTTACAGTGAATGCTCAGAATGCGTATTGTTTTCAGTGAAGAAAGCAAAAGTGAAACAACTCCTAATTAAAAGAGAAAAAAAAAATCCCCCAAAGTGAGTAATAGTGATGTACTTTTGGTTACTGTGCAGCAGCAAAGACGTAAATTAGTCAAGCTGAATTTTAGTATAGCTTGGCTTCAGAAGCTTTATAGTTTCTTCAAATTGAGGAAAAAGAAAAAACTGTTATTTTATCTCATACTTGTGTGCAGTTGCAGTGTAAATGTTTATCAAGTAAGGATGACTCAGCAGCATTTATGTTCAGGAGTGAGAGGAACTACAAGACTTCAGGACACGTTCTTAGCTTTCATTTTAAGGAATGACCTTACAACATGACTGGATAGCATATAACCAGAAAAATCCAGTCTTCTGAGGAATACAGTTCTTAGGTATTTTAGCAGAGAAGCTTTTTTTTTTTTTTTTTAATATATTTTCTGTAAGTTGCTCTGTATTTCCATATTCTTACTGGACTGTATCAAATAAAACAAAAAGTGCTGTGCTCTGAGTTGATGCATGAATTGGTTCTTCATTAAATGGTGTGTATGGTCTGTAAATACTCTGACCTAAGTATCTGTCAACATTAGGGAAATGAGAGTAAATCATTTTAACACAATTTTTGTACTTAACTACTTCTCAGTAGTGTCTTCCAGTAGCACATTAAGCAGTGCGATTGCAGGTAGTCAAAGGTTGTCACTCTCTCATCCTGTCCTGAAGCAGGACAGCTGAGATAATAGAATGTTTTGCTTTGCTACCTGCTCTTTTTCTTTCTTTTCTTATTTTAGATATATGTTTGTGGGGACAGTTTTCACATCATGTGAGAAATCAGAGTATTTTTCTACACTTCAAACATATTGTGTAACATTCTTGGGACAGTTTTGTGTTCTCAGATGGTCCTTAAAAGTAAGGACCCATATTCCCCTGTGTTATGCAAACTCACTACTTTGTATTCCATGGACAATTTAGAGGTGGTTGAAATGATTTAACGTATTTCTTCCTTCTCTCCATTCTATTGCCTCCATTTTGTCTCCTGCTCCATTCTGTTCTTGGTTTCGTGTGATTATTTTCACACAGTGATTATTTTTGCCCTCCCTGTCTAGTATTTTTCCATGGAACTATATCACTATATCCAAATTCTATATTAGTTACAAAGTTCAATTAAAATGCTGTTTGGCATTAGAAATGTTCTTCTGTGTTTCTAATTACCATTAGAAATGCATCATTAGAATCTGTGGTCATGTTTTTCTAACTGCAAGTGGCTGTTAAGTAGTCTATTTGTAAATAGCTCTGGAAGAATAGAAGGTTGCTTTCTGCAATATGCACACAATTGTTAATTAATTACTAATTTTTGTTATTACAGTGGAACTTAGAGGTCTTAACCACAGACCTTAATATCATTGTGGTTATCCAAATGCTATGCTGAGTTTTTCATTTGGTTTTCTTTGTATATAATACCTCTGGTGTCAGCATTTCTGTGTCTGATATCCCCTAATCCCTGCATTTCTCTACTACAACACACTATTAATATAGTACTATACTATCTAGTTGCTTCATTGGTGTGTCTGGTTTCTGTAGAAAATAGTAACTTGCAGGGGGCCTGATGCAATCATTAAAGGAAATTGTTCATCCTGCAGTCATCATCTGTCTCACTTGGTGCAGAGGGTGCTTGTCCCTAGGACTAGCTGTAGAAAACAAACAAGAGTAATGGGAATGATTCACTGGATTTGCCCAATATTTGGTGTTGGACATTTCCCAAAAAAGCTTTCAGATTAAACAAACATGGCCATGCTACTCAGCACAGTTTTAAATTCACTGTCTGAAATCTTTGCTGTACAGCACATCTCAGCCACACAGGGAGCACACACGATAACGAGATCACCCAAATGTGTAACTGAAATGGAAATCAGTAAGTGTTAGCGAGAAAGTGGACTCTGGGCACTTGCAGTTTGACTAAGTAACTATTGACTCACATCAACCCTGAGAATACAGAGTCGGCAGATTGTTTGCAGAAAGCTATCTGCCGTCATAAAACAACCATCACCACTAATTGCACCCTTCAAAGGGAGTCCAAAGAGTGAGCAGACACCCCAGCAGGGTGAGCAGACACCCAGTCTGAACCTGCTGTTCTCCTGCTGCCTCACCCCGATCAAAGTTCATGCACCTGTATACAATACACTTTGTGGTGGCTATACCAACCCTATTTATGCTGTACCTTGACCTGATGACCAAGGGACTTGGTAAAAGCTAATGAAGCTTTTACTTTTAGATAACCTCATTACTGTGTGTGTTCTGACAAAGACCTGTTACTGGTGTCATGTCTTGCAGAGCTCACACGTGAAGTACAGTCTCAGGTTCCTCATATAACATGGAGAGCCTGAGGCCTGTGACAGCTGCTATGAGTGCAGTGTCCCACTGCCGTGAGCCCCTACATCCTGCTGCCCATGGCTGTCAGGAAGCCCTAGGCAGCCGTGGTGCTTTCCCGCCATTGGCATCTGCCTCCACAGCCTCTCGCTGAAGAGGCCTTCTGTGGGGCCAGGGCCTCTTCTCAATACCTCGCTTCTCTCAGTCCCTGAACCAATGGTGAGCAGTGCAGTGGAGGCAGCTCCCTTGCACCATGGGAGCCAGAGGGGCAAGGCCTGTTGGGCACTGCAGTCACCTCACCTGTAGGACTGCCTATAACATCCGTGAGGCTACAGACATGCTGGCTTCTCCAGTGGGGAGAACGCCTGTCCCTTGCAAGAAATAGGTACAGGCAAAGCAAGCTTCCCACTTTGGTTTAGTGTTGATGTCCAACTGCCAGCTGTGTGCTTAGAGGAGCCGAGCTGCCTCTCCGTGTTCATGTGCTGCCCAGATACGGAGCAGTGTGCAAGGTAAAGGACTTGTCTGTGCTGCAAATCATAGAATCATAGAAGGGTAAGGTTGGAAGGAACATTGAAGATCATCTAGTTCCAACCCCTGCCATAGACAGGGACACCTCCCACTAGTACAGGTCACTCAAGGCCTCATCCCGCCTGACCTTGAACACCTCCAGGGAGGGAGCAACCACCACCTAACTGGGCAACCTGTGCCAGTGTCTCACCACCCCCTCTGGAAAGAACTTCCTCCTAACATCAAGTCTAAATCTCCCCTCTGCCAGTTTAAACCCATTGCCGCTTGTCCTGTCATTACAAGACCTTGTAAATAGTCCCTCCGCAGCCTTTCTGTAGGCCCCTCTTCGGATATTGGAAGGCTACTACAAGGTCTCCTGGAATCCTTCTCCAGGCTGCAGAGCCCCAACTCTCTCAGCCTGTCCTCATTGGCAGGACACTTGTGATAAAACCATAACTCAAGCACTGGGGATGGCAGAGTTTTAACTGGCATGGAGCATAGTCTGTAAGTGAGAGCCCTAGAGAAAATCCACCTCAGCTTCAGGATGTTAGCCACTACATGACACTGCTAGTCTAGACAGCTCATGTCAAAAGCCCTTCATCTGTTAGCAATGGGAGCATGCACAAAAGGTTTTGTTTGGTTTCCCCTCACTAAAGACTTCCAAGGCTTGGCCTAATGCATCACATGGCTCTCCTGTCCAGGCTGTGCTGAGCACTCCCTCATTCACAGCAGGCCTCTGCTCCTCAGGCAGACTGTCTGTGGGGTGCATCAGACAGCTGTCCTGGATTGTGTGTGCATGGTTAGTGGCTCTTGATAAGCCAGCTGGGCTGCACAGCAGTGACGGCAAGGGCCAGAATCAGGCTGCATGTCAGACACTGGGCTTGGACATATGGATCTGTCCTGTGTAACCTTATTTCTATAAAGATTAAAATGCAAGTCCTGGCAGTCAGGTGAAGATCCTGGAGACTGGAAGAAGGGAAACATTATGCTCATTTTTTTAAAAGAGTGAAAAAGAGGACCCTGGAAATTCCTGAGCTGTCGGCCTCTCCTCCATGCCTGGGAAGATCATGGAACAGATCCTCCTGGAAGCTATACTGGAATACATGGGTGACAGAGAGGTGTTCTGTGAGAGTTTCACCAAGGGCAAGTCTTACCCAGCCTACCTAGTGGCTTTCTATGATGATGTAACTACACCAGTGGAACAGGGAAGACCAACAGATGTCATCTACCTGGACTTTCTGGATACAGTTCCCCACAACATCCTTCTCCCTAAGCTGGAGCAATATGGATTCAATGGGTGGAAATGGGTAGAATATCCAATGGATAAGGAATTGGTTGGATGATTCCATCCAAATGTAGTAGAGATGGATGACAAGTGGTGTCCCTCAAGGGTCTGTATTGGGACAAGTGCCATTTAGTATCTTTGTCAGTGATATAAACAGTGAGATTGAGTGCATGCTTAGCAAGTCTGCAGATGATACCACACTAAATGGTGCAATTGACAAGACTGAAGGACGGTTTGTCATCCAGAGGGACCTGGACAACCTGGAGTGAAATCATGAGTGAAATAAGGCAAAATGCAAGGTCTTGCACCTGGGTCAGTGCAACCCTTAATATCAACACAAGTTGGGGGATGGTGAAATTGAGAGCAACCCTGCAGAAAAGGCAGTACTGGTGGATGAGAAATTGGGTAAGTGACAACAATGTGCATTTGCAGCCCAGGAGGCAAATCTCATTCTGGGCTGCATCAAAAGAAATGTGGCCAGCAGGTCAAGAGAGGTGATTCTGCCACTCTGCTCTGGTGAGACTTCACTATGTCCAGCTCTGGGTCCCCCCAGTGCAAGAGAGAGGGCCACCAAGGTGATCAGAGGGCTGGAGCGTCTCTTCTATGAAGGTGGGCTGAAAGGATTGGGGCTGTTTAGCCTGGAGAAGAGAAGGCTCCAGGGAGACCTTAGAACTACATTTCATTATCTGAAAGGGGCTTACAGGAAGGCTGGGGAAGAACTGTTTGTAGGGTGAGGGGCAGTGGTTTTAAACTGGAGGAGGATACATTGAGGTTGCACATAAGGAAGAAGTTTCTTACAATGAGAGTGGTAAAATACTGGAACAGGCTGCCCAGGGATGACCCTGTCCCTGGAGATATTAAAGATCAGACTTGATGTGGCCCTGGGCAGCCCAATCAATCTGGAGGTGTCCCTGCTTACTGCAAGGGTGTTAAACAAGGTGGCCTTTCAGGGTTCCTTCCAACCTGATGCAATCTGTGAATCTGTGTGCATGACTGATAAAATGTAGATAAAAATGCTTTCCACTTCTGCCAGCTGCCAAGCAGAAGACAGAAAAATCAGTCTCTTCAGCTTGAAACATTTGATCTGAGCTGCACTAGAGTCATACTCATTTTCTGTCTCTCACGCCCTCCTCTCTGTTTTCTCCTGAGACTCCTTTCTTCTTTTCCTTGCTGACATGTCTTTTCATCTTGCTAAATCTCT
The DNA here is from genome assembly GCA_013396675.1 of Eubucco bourcierii. Taxonomy (NCBI): domain Eukaryota; kingdom Metazoa; phylum Chordata; class Aves; order Piciformes; family Ramphastidae; genus Eubucco; species Eubucco bourcierii. The sequence goes on along the minus strand of VWZE01007621.1, from coordinate 338,055 downwards.
TCCTGGCTTGCCCATCAAAACAAACACATCAGAAAATCTTAATGTTTTCTTAGCCTAATTTATTTTTAATCTTACTACTGTTTGTTAATACACCTTCAGTGTGTTTATGAAGTGACATGTAAAATGAGTAGATGAGAATATAATTAGGCTGGTGGTTTAAACACAAAAATTAAGCCAAAAAATGCCCTGCTTGTAATGTGTGCCTTTCCTTTTCCCTTCCTCCCCCCACCAATTAATGCTGATGGTATTATAATAAATGCACTCATGTAAAAACATATTTAGTTTTTCTTAAAATTGGTTAGGATATTAACATTATGTTGGTAGGAAGTGTCCATTCCACTGAAAGCTATCTCTTAATTATGTTACTGCAGTAAAATGAAGACTGAGTCTGCTGATAATATTACATGAGACTGTTCCTTACCCAATTCTAGCAAAATATCTCTCAATTTGAGTAAAGGCTACAGAAATTTGATTCATCTGGTTGTTTCCTTACAAGAAAATGGTGAAATAACTTATTCATGCTCTTCATTCTTTGTAATTCTAAACTTCAAGTGCTCTGGCAGTTTTTAGTTCTAAGCACTATAAATCATCGGGATCCCTGTAGCCTTGCAGACCGTGACAGTGGCAGTCCAGGCAACAGCTGTAAAACAGCTTTTTCATTTGTGTATTTCCTTTTTCTCTTTGAGTAAATTGGAAAACATAATTTCTTCACTGAGTCCTCTTTCAGCCAGACTTGCTGATTTCACTGACCCCACATGTTGCTGAAGCAGGGGAAGGAGATGATAGCTCTTAAACTTGGGACTTAGCACAGCAACTGATCTTAAAAGCAGAATTCCCTGCTGAAGTGTGTGAGTTCTGCACAGACATTGTTGTTAACAGATGGTGACAAACTTAGAATTTACAGACTTAAAGGGAAAAGTCGATGGGATACAGCACCAGAAATAGACAATTTGGACCAGAGCTCTTTAGCAATTCAATCAGCTTTGCCTGAAGAAGCATACATTAAATGATGCAGTCACAAAGGAGAGCTGCCTGCCATCCCACTTCATGGTTACAGCCCTTCTCTAGAACAGTTGTGGTTTTCAAGCCACTTCCTATCACTTTACTCTTTTGTATGGTATTTGGTGTGAGACCAATCTGCTTTGCTAGATCAGAGGTGGACTTCAAGTGAATGTGGGCTAGAGCACTTCGCCAGCCTTTTGCACAGAACTATATTTCATCTCTAGGAAGGATTCCTGCATGTTATGAGGTGTGAGGGAGGAACACCCACCTCATCACCCCACCAGAACGCTACATGGATTGTTAACAACATAGCAGTTGTGAAATGTTGGAGTTCTTTGTCTGTTTCGTTATTGTAGAAAATGTGGATTTTCAATTACAAAATTCATGTGGGGTCAACATGATGCCTTAGCAGATGCAGTTTATTTCAACACATTACATCATGATGTATAGAGGGCAAATGGGGGTAGCTGCAAATGCAAACAGTAGCTGAGAGGCCAGGAAGCCACATAAGTTTGACAAATCTCTAAGCGAATGTGTTTAAGCTTTTTTTAATCAAAAAACCACCTTCTCCTCCTGGTTTGTGTCATTTCTTTTATTGTATTGAATAAATGTATTTGCAGTATGCAGGTAACTAATAAACACCATTCTTTTCCAAGCTTGATGCTGCTGCATGAACAAGGAAATAAATGTAGAAAATTCAGACTAGCTATAATTCCTGGTAGTAACAGGGAAATCTTATCAGCTTGCCAAAGAAAAGCAAAGTCATCCCCTTGTCATAAATCACTGATTCACTGCATCAAAACAAAGAGAAAGCTGTTTTTCTATTAAAGCTGTTAAGAATGTTTCATTTAATGATGCCTCTCCCTCCTGCTGTATGACTTTCTGTAATTCAGTAAAGCATGAAGTTCTTTGTAAGACTTAACATCATGCTACCAATGCTGTTAGCATTACTAAATTATACACTAGCATTGTCTTGCATTTCTTTTTCCTCTTGCTTGGTGCTTTGAGTGAAATATGCTATGGTCAAAAACCAGAATTTTACTTAAATACTGCACTATCCACTTTATTCCCCAAAACAGAAATACACAGCAAAATCCTAGTGACAATGACTTGTAGTTCTGTTCACAGCCCCACTTGCAAACTCTTAGCCATAATTTTAATGTCAGTTTTATGTTACAGGAATGCTTTTTATACAGATTTCAGGGAGGCATTAAACTTGTAGTGGTTATGTATATGCATGTCTATGTATATATGTTTTCTGAAAATTCTCTGTCTTCTTATGAGAAATAAACCCACATATGAATAGGGTATGTCTTTGCTCAAGCTCCTGTATATGTATTACTGCCAAGAGGAAGCTCTTGTAGTATGCAAAACAGGGGGATAGGAAGTTTCAGTTTAGAGGTACATTTTATTAAGTGTAAAGGACAAAGGCATACACCCTCTGTGGGTGACTTCTTTAAATAAACAACATTGTCACCAAAGTCATAGGTGGATCCACTCAATAAAGAACCAAACTGCTTGATCTTTCTATCTGTTTTTTGAAATCCTCACAGATGTCTGGCTGGCACAAAACTATTCTTGTAGCTATAGATGAGGATTTGTTGAAGTAATGGGAATCAAAAACTAAGATAACTTCTTGGACTTCTTTGTTCTTTATGAAAGAGATAAAATATGGCAGCCCAACAAAGAAGGAAGTTGGAGGCAGTTTGGATTTTTTTTCTCTAAGCATCAGTAATGAATGTGTATGGTTTGGGCTAGATGGGTAAAACATACATGCTTAAGAGAAAAATTACTGTAAAAGCAGTCACCAGACATCCTAGTTGAATTGCACAACAGAGAGACTAGGCTGCAATCTGTAAACTAGACCACCACAATTCGGTCCCCAAATATTAGAATGCTCCATACTTCGCTGTATGGTAATGTAATGGAGTCTAAACTTTTTCAGTTGTTTTCTGCAGTACCCACATGATCTATCTTTATCTGTTTTCTTCTCTCTTTCCTTTTTTGTACACAAACACACCTTGTATCATCAACAAAGTATGAACTCTCTTAAAAGACAAATACAGCAGTATGAATAGCCTTCTTAACTGTAGCTGTTGGTGGACTCATTGGTAGGATTTGATTTTGTTATTACTGCTGCTCTGTGAACTGCTGCCTTCTAGCTCTGACAGCTAAAATTAAGGACAACCTCTTCCATCAATTCCTCCTTCAGAGAAACTTCAAGTGTGGAAGAATAATATTCTACTTTCTTTGCTGCTTTACAAAGACAGTTAACAGGTAGAATATAAGGTGATACCCTGCATAGCTATCCACAACCCAGCATATCTAAAACATACTTCCATTTACAGCTTACTGCATATAGCCCTTGAACTTTTGATATGCAAAGAGATATTTTCTTTTAGATTTTCTCTTATATGACTTGACCTTTGCTCTGTGGCAAGCCCAAGCAGCTAGGCTCCCTGAAAAACATCATGATTTGTTCCACCTAGATTCTATTTAAAGCAAGTAACTAAGCAGAAAGAAAACAGAGTGTGTAATTGGTTGGGTAATTTCCGTTTCCAGTCAGAGGTATGTGTCTCTGCAGAAACTTAGAAAATACAGACTTGCTTAACAGCTTGAAGAAATGAAAGAAGATTTTACTGGAAGGAAGTTGGGGTTCTGAGTTCTTCAGCCCCTGTCATCTGTATTTTCTCTCTGTGAAGCCTGTTCAACCAGATCAAAACACAGCATTGAACTAGCAATTCCAGAGTGTAAATGCAATTATATTCCACATTTATAGTTGCACCTGCCTATTTTGAAACAGAAGTACTTCACTCAATGTATAATTTTGATTGAAACTGTCAACAGACCCTTTACAAAAAATCAGTCATGAATAGTTCAGCTGGAAGTATGTGTTGTACTAGAAACACAAACTTATCATCCCAAAGAACCAATACTTATTTTCATACAAACAAAGGGTTTGCATTATAACTTACATTGTTTACATTAATTAATATAATTTGTTTTGGCTGCATTTCAGATGCCCATAATCACCACAGATTTCCACTCATGTAATTTCTAGTTATGTACATGGAACTGGAGGGAGGCATTTGAGCCTTGTGTTCCATTATATTTACCTGTATATGTCTTTTAGAAGTCTCTTAAGTCTTTCCCCATAATTGATCAGGAAATCTGTGCTACATTTGTCCTTCTATGTATTGCATCGCATTGCATCCATTATACAATTAAATCTTCTTTGTTATGCTTAGGGGAAAACTAAGGCTTTTTTTTTTTTTTTTTACTTACAAATAGGACGGTTTTGTTTGTTTGTTTTTTACAAAATCTGTTCCTTTGACGTACGAGGTCTCTAATTTTACTCGGTACCCAACTCTTTATTAAAGCCAGATCTAGTGCACCACCTTCTGGCAAATTCGGGAAAGGCCTTGAAGGTAGACTGCTCATAGTGGTCAGTTTTGTGTCACTGTCTCACAGTGGGCTTGGAAAAAGGAACACATGAAATCGATAAGGAATTCAACAGTAATCACATGCCACGTTTCAATATGTAGCATGATCTTAACTATGAAAGTGTTCCTGTTCTTTTTCTACTCAAAAATTCTACTTGCATTTAACAGGTCAGTTACTAGAATTAAATAACTGTGTTTGTATGTTTAAATACCATCAATTTATTTAGAGATGTATTAGATATTTGCTCTGTGTGTATTCTGGGAAAAAGAAATAGGAAGAGTGCAGGGACTTGGGTGCTCTTAATGCACTTGAGACAAAAGCAAATATTTTTTGTCTGCTTGGCCTCTGGTTGCTTTTATGTATGAAACCATAGAATCATAGAATGGTTTAGGTTGGAAGAGACCTCAAAGATCATCTAGTTCCAACCCCCTACCATAGGGAGGGACACTTCCCGCTGGAACTGTTCACTCAAGGCCTCGCCCAGCCTGACCTTGAACACCTCCAGGGAGGGAGCAGCCACAACCTCCCTGGGCAGCCTGTGCCAGTGTCTCACCACCCTCACTGTAAAGAACTTCTTCCTAACATCTAGTTTAAATTTCCCCTCTGCCAGTTTAAACTCATTACTTCTCGTCCTGTCATTGCAAGGCCTTGTAACCAATCCCTCCCCCAACCTTCCTGTAGGCCTCCTTTAGATACCGGAAGGCTACTACAAGATCTGCTTGAAGCCTTCTCTTCTCCAGGTTGAAAAGCCCCAACTCTCATAACCTGTCCTCATAGGAGAGCTGCTCCAGCCCTCTGATCATCTATGTGGCCCCCTCAAAATTGGGAGTGATTTTGCGAGAAATAAAAGTTTTGTACAGTAGTAAAATAACTAAATGGTCAGTTCTCTGACCTTTTTGTGGCCCTCTTCTGGACTTGCTCCAAGAGTTTGATGTCCTTCTTGTGCTGAGGGCTCCAGGACTGCACACAGTACTCCAGATGAGGTCTCATGAGAGCAGAGTAAAGGGGCAGAATCCCCTCCCTTGCCCTGCTGGCCACACTGTTCTTGATGCAGTCCAGCACACGGTTGCGGTCTGGGCTGCATGCACACTGCCAGCTCATGTTGAATTTTTAATCAATCAAGACCCCCAGGTCCTTTTCCTCAGGGCTGCTCTCAGCCATTCGCCACCCAGCCTGGATTTGTGCTTGGGATTATGCTTACCCAGGTGCAGGACCTTACACTTGGCCTTGTTGAATTTCATGAGGCTGGCCTGGGCCCACCTCTCCAGCCTGTCCAGGTCCCTCTGGTTGGCATCCCTGTCCTCTATACATCAGCTGAATCAAAAATCATCAGCTGAATCAAAAATCCATGTATATATGGGTACACAGTTTGTTGTGAAACATTCTAGTTCTTTGATGGCAGTGACTGGTTCCCTTTACCTTCATGTACTGCCTAGTCACAATCCTGGAAAAACAATTTGTCTTTTCACCAGGTAATCATAAAGTAGTCAACATATGGATAAAATTATGCCTATCTTTATAAAACATCTTTTTTTTTTTTTCCCACAGAAACTGATTTCATGGTGTAAATTCTTCATAACTGTAATAAAAGGAATTAAGTTATTTTGTCCTGAACATTCAGCATGGGTTGTTTTCAAATTGTGTGTGGTACTGAGAGAAAAAATAAGCAAAACACAATGGAGAAAAGGAAAACAGAGATAAGAGAGCAAAAATATCAATTTAGATGTAATTATTTTGTAACTGTAAACATAGAAGGTAGGGTTAGGGTGAGGAATTAGGATTAGGATCAGGGTCAGGGTTAGGGCTAGGGTTAGGGTTAGGTTGGAAAGGATCAATATTCTAGCATCTTCAAAAGTTATAGAATTATAGAATGGTCAGGTTGGAAGGGACCTCAAGGATCATCTAGTACCAACCCCCTGTCATAGACAGGGACACCTCCCACTAGTACAGGGGCCTTGTACTACCTGGCCTTGAACACTCAAGGATGGGAGCAGCCTCAACCTCCCTGGGCAGCTTGTGCCAGTGTCTCACCACCCTCACTGGAAAGAACTTTCTCCTAACATCCAGTCTAAATCTCCCCTCTGCCAGTTTAAAACCATTGTCCCTTGTCTTGTCATTACGAGACCTTGTAAATAATCCCTCCTCAGCCTTCCTGTAGGCCCCTCTTCAGATATTGGAAGGCTACTATAAGATCTCCTCAAAGCCTTCTCTTCTCCAGGCTGCAGAGCCCCAACTCTCGTAGCCTGTCCTCAAAGGAGAGCTGCTCCAGCCCTCTAATCATCTTCGTGGCCCACTCAAAATTGGGATTGATTTTGCAAGAAATAAAAGATTTGTACAGTAGTAAAATAACTAAAGACCAGATTCAGGTATGACTTTTTAAATGGTAATTCTGCCAGTGTAGAAAGAAACGCTGCTGGTATTAAAAAGACTAAATGTCAACACAATTTGGGGGAAGGAGAGGTGGGGGGAGAGTGGAAAAGACAAACCAAAAACCCCACTAGAATTAAGCAAGGAAAATGTCCATAAACAAAACAGTTCTCTGTTAGTTTTCTCCATAGGACAAGACCCTTTCAGAACAAAAGAGTGGGGTGTGAAGGATTGCAGCCTACTAGATACAAAACTGCTTTATTGATTCATATGAGCATGTTGTCATCAATACTGTACCCATGCTTCTGAAAAAGGGTGGGTGACAATTACAGACTAAGAAAGGAAAAATCTCTTCCTAAAGTAGACTGTTAGAAGTGGCAGAATTGTCACAAGATTTCAGCTGTTTAGTCAGTAAGAGCCACATGAAGCGACCTGGATGTGTGAGAGCTATTTGGAAAGCCATTAGACCTTATTTATACTAAAGATCCTTTCATCTAAGCTCATACTGAAAATTGCCTTGCAATGTCTATGAAAATAATTTCTTTTTTTTTTTTTTTTATAGACACTTATACTTCCAGAGTACTTTTATTGTGCACTTAATCATAAATTGCTGGTAGTTTGCATGCAATTCAATACTACTTTCTGAGTATTTCTCTGTCCTTTTAAGTTAAGTATACTAATTATTTCTACTTGGTCACTTTTATAGTTCTGTTGTGCTCATTTATTCCATCACTTTGAGTATTAAAAATGATAATATGTTTATTCCTTTGATGTTAATAGCAGATTCAGAAGAACGCTAGATTCTTACACAAAACATAGCAGTGCCAGACAACCTGTGCCCCTAAGTAATTCGCAAAGAAAAGGATTAGAAGTAGGCATATGCATTTACATCCAAATTTAGTTAGACCTTAAAACAGGCAACGTACACTTCAGGATCTCCCTGAGCACTGGTTCTTTTATTCTTCTCACTTCATAGAATCACAAAATGGTAAGGTTGGAAGGGACCTCAAAGATCATCTAATTCGAACCCCCTGCCATAGGCAGGGACACCTCCCACTAGTACAGGTCACTCAAGGCCTCAACCAACCTGGCCTTGAACACCTCCAGAGAGGAAGCAGCCACAACTTCCCTGGGCAACCTGTGCCAGTGTCTTGCCACCCTCACTGGAAAGAACTTTCTCCTAACATCCAGTTTAATTCTCCTCTCTGCCAGTTTAAAACCATTGCCCCTTGTCCTGTCATTGCAAGACCTTGTAAATAATCCCTCCTCAGCCTTCCTGCAGACCGCCTTCAGATACAGGAAAGCTATTATAAGGTTTTGTTGAGGCCTGGATGATTTTAGAAGAAAACTGAACAGTATGTGTGATGGGAAAGTTGGCTGTTGTGATACAGACTACTGTTAGTTCTTTGTTCTAAGCCTACCCTGTATCTGTGCAGATGTAACACAAGGCCAGCATATCAGTCTACTATGTTTGATCTCACTGTTCCAAGGTTATATGCAAGAATGTGCCCAGCTTAATTTGCTTTCTCCTTGGTTACCACTAGCTCCCCTCTTAGGTTCCCACGAAGAAAGATACATCTTTGAGAGAGTCTTGCTTGGATAGCAGAGTGCTTACGTAGATGATATGAGCACTAAATCAGCCAATCAGCATAACTAACCACACGTAATAGTGACATATACTTGAGAGCTGTAACCCTATAAAAGAGCTGTAACTTCACAATAAATCGAATTGTATCTACATCATATTGATGTGTCATGTACTTTTCTGTCTCGCCGCTGGTGGACTGCGGCAAGGTCTCCTCAAAACCTTCTCTTCTCCAGGCTGAAGAGTCCCAACTCTTGTAGTCTGTCCTTATAGCAGAGCTGCTGCAGCCCTCTGATCATCTTCATGGCCTTCCTCTGGACCTGCTCCAACAGTTCCATGCCCTTCTTGTGCTGGGGGCTCCAGAACTGTACACAGTACTCCAGATGGGGTCTGACAAGAGCAGAGTAAAGGGGCAGAATCACTTCCATTGCCCTGCTGGCCACACTGCTCTTGCTGCATCTTCTATTGCTTTTTATCTGAACTCTTCCCAGTCTACTGAATTTGATACCAATGGTCCCTCAAGGGTGAATTTGATGTTTCAAGCATGTTTTGCCAGTTGCTTTATGGCTGATCCTTTACCATACTTTTGTCTGGGTTTTTTGAAGTGCCATTATTCAATGGGAAATAAGACTTAAATTGCTCTAACTGAAGAGGGAGAGAGAATTAATTTTATATATAGCACCTCCAAACTGAGATTCAGTGTTCAGACACTTCAAAACACAGCTGCTGTAAAAATCAAAGATGATGACAAGAGAGAGCAATACAAATAAATATTTTATAAGACAACAATGTGAATTTTAATAATTGATTTAATAAAACCCACAATAAAGCAACACACCGGCTTTTTTTTTCTTCAATTAAACAAATGTGTAGTAAATTACTAAAAAATTCCAAATACAATACATATCTACTGTACCTCAACTTCTAATTACATTGACTGTAAACCCCAGTTCAATTAAAACCTATTTGAGTATCAGTATGTGCAAAATACCTGTTGATTGCTCATGGTACATTTATTTTCCAGTAAGTTTGCAAGGATGAGATGCCTATTTTTCATGAATGTGATATGGCTTAATTAATGATAGTGTTTGTATAGAATCATTAACTTCCCAAGTACAGTGCTGCTTTGCCTCTGAGCTGTATGTGCTCCCACACTGTACTCGTGTGTTCCCATTTCTTGACAGAAAACATACAAACATAATCCAGTGTTACGTGCACTTTGTCCAAATTAATACTGTGCTGTCAGTTTTCACCAATAAAAATTTATAATATGAGCCCCTACCCCCAAAAATGGGACAAAAGAAGCCGAGATTGTTACCAACAACTGAAGGCAGAAATCAGCCTGATGAGTATGTGAAATGCTAGCAAGTTTCAAAAGACAATAGCTTAGGCATAGATAGCTGAGTATCACAATATCCATTATCGGGCAAAATTTTTCCTTTCTGATCCACACAGAGAACTACTTGCGATGTCAGTGGAAGACCTGCAGGAAGATCAAAGTATGGAATACCCAAAAAAATATTTGAAGGCAAGTTCCTCCTATCCTCTGAACTTCGCTGGCCATATTCTTGTTGCCCTTAGGCTTCTTCAGTGCAAAGTACCTCAGATGCAGCTGTAAATCTGAGCTTGGTGGTGCATGATAACTTAGTGTCAGGTTTTATTATCCTGTGTACATTCAGAGTACAGGGATTCCACATGAAACTAAGGAGTTTGGTTTTGTAGACTTTGAGGTATCTGAACAAATATTGTTTTCAAGTTGCCTCATCCCTCTATAACTAAGAAAAGGCATCTCCACCTCTGCAGATTGTTAAGATTTTATTCTCCAATACCATTAGGTTACTCGACTTGCTTGGATTTTGCTTTATCATAAAGCTAAGTATTTGGAACTGCTCCAGCAGTGGCACTCCTGTCAGGATTCCGCCATACTGTGCTCAAAGCAAAGATGAAAAGGTCAGAGATCTGTGACTCAGGGAATAGTGCTGATCTAAAACTTCTGCTCCCCACATTACTACTAGCTGCATGTATTTTGCATGTCTGTAGATTGTGTTGGAGGGTATCTCCACATCAAGTATAGTTTCTATCATCTGACTTTTCCTTTAAAACAGAACAATAATGAAAAAATGATCAATTTCAGGACATTTATTAATTGGACTTAGAACACATGCTAATCAACTGGCCTTTTAATGTGAATCAAATGTTGGTTTAGACATTCAAGATTATTAATAAATTCATCTTACAAGTCAAAACTTCATGAAATAAATAACCTGTTTCTAACTTATAAACCCTATTCTAAAATACATTAAAGATAACTGATGACTTAAAACACTTTGGGTCCAGTGTTGGGTCTCTATAATTAAATACCAGAAGTCTGGGCAAGGATCTTTCTGTCTGGATCTCTGAATCCCCAGATTAAAGCTAACTTTCTGATCTGGGTACAGTAAATAGTTTTGCAGTGTCTCCAAAGATTCAGTATCCAGAAGAATTCAACTAGCACTGTATGCATTACAGTTTCAGATACTGTATGACAGTTACTGTTGAAAAAATACTGTATAATGAATTCAGGGATCATGACATCTCATAGAACTCGGGCATGATCAGCATTAGACTTTAAGTAAAATACCGACTACTTGATGCTCCATTTGGAGTCTGGATACTTTGTGGTACGTAGTTACTGAAGGACAATAGCGGACTGTAATTTGTGAGGTATCTGCAGAGCCACGTTGCATTTTGTAAACAATAATCTGAAAATAGCTTTGTCTCAAAATCATAAATTGAATAAACTAGTACAAGGGAGGAAGTGAAAGTTCTGCAGGACGACCACCGCACTTTTTGCAGCACCAGTTCTCCCTGCTGCATGTTAAATGGTAAAAATCCAAATATTAATGGTTTGTATTCGATCGTTTTCATTTTGCATTTATTGCTCTCAGTCTTTGACTACGAGATAAAGAATAAGGCAGCAGTTCCCAAAACATACGAAATTAGGCACTGGAACTCTGACAACTTGCACAGGTTTTGCTTATTTCCTGTTTGTAACTCTGAAGCTGGACAGAGCACTTGTACATTCCAAATGTGTTCAGCAGGAGTTGTTGGGCCTTGGACTGAACTTCCTCCCATTTAGATGAACTACCAGGAACTGGAAAATCAAGAAAATCCTTAATAGAATTCACACCTCAGGAAATCTGGACAATCTAGATGTTCTCAAATTTATCACAGCATTATCAGCTACAATAATCTTTGCTCACACTGACTTACTAACTTAATATTGTTCTGTGGTCACTTAAGCACCCTCTCTACATTATTTTACACTTTTAGGTCTAGATCCCCTAACTACAATTATATCTTTCCAAAACTGAATCTGTTGGATTCACCATCTCACATGCCCCACCCCAAAACTGATCCTCCTTACTAAGGAGATTCATGGAACTGTTAGATGTTATAATAGCATATGTTTTGGCAAAACAATTGTTTTTCAAATGTCATTTTTTTACACATTAGAACTTCACCTTCTCTTTCTCTGGACAAAATAAGGGAATTTCTGAGACTTGTCTTTCTAGTGAAAGAATCTGTACTGGTTACTTCAGTATGAATATATCACCTTTGCAGGTGATATAGAGATATATATATATCTCCTACCACAGGTAGGAGATTTTTTTTTTCCCCAGAATGGTATTTTCTGGTTCAAATTAAATAACAATATGAAGAGAAAGTGGTAGGGGGTTTATCACAATTAGATTTCATTTAGGATAATGCCATACAGTAGCTTACCTAGTTGCAAGTGGACTATGGCAGCTGTTTTTCCTGCAGTGAGAGACCAAACATTTAAATCTTCTATGGAATAAACATCTTCAATTTTCATCAAGTCTTCCTTAATGCGATCCACATTTAAATGCTTCGGAACTCCTGTGTCACCAAACATAATATAAAATTATTTCTGTCTTCAGCAAACTTTCATTGGCCTTTAAAATGTCATGACACCTCTCAGTGGCAAAAGAATTTAGAATTTGTGCTGTTGGAAGTGATTAGCAACTTCCAGGTAACTAATAGAGAGAAATATGCATATTAAGCCCAGTACAAATATAGAAGTTGTACAGGAATTGCAGCATCAATTGCCCCATCCGGAATGCACTTTCTGGCAATAGCCAGCAGTAGATCCTTTGGAGCCTCCTTCGGGGTATTTGTGTAGGCAACCATACTACAGCTTCTACTTTACAAATTAAAGTGAAACTGTAGAAATGAGTCCAGGCAAATGTTCACCTGATTTAGCTGATAGCCAGTGCAGGCACACAACAAAGTTCTGTATGTTTCACTTTACCATAGCTAGCTAGGACTTGCATCATTCTAGCAGAGGTCAAAGACACCTAAAGACTGCTGGAACTTATATGAGCCACTAAAACTCAACAGAATAAAGTAGCAGCAGGATAAACAGGTCTCCAGACACATTCTGCTTTATTAGAGATAGTGACTGTAGCATCAAAGAGGTGTCAATGCTCACTGTTATTTGATATGTAAAGTATTGCATACTGTGCACAGATCTTACCTTCCAGAATAATAACTCCTGTATCACACAGAATTCGAACTGTTGTCAAAACCACCAGTATGGAGAATATGTATGTACATATAGGATCAGCAATCTTGTATTCTGGCTGCAAGGGAAGTTCATATAGAAATAAGCTCACTTTCAAAAATGTATAAATGCATGAAACTTGTATTAGAATCTCTCAAAATATTTTTTAATGTAATTTACACAACCAAGTCTTTTTCATTTCATCACCAGAGCTGAAATTGAAATTCTCCCCCTGCCTCAAAGACCAGCTACTCCTTACCTTAAAGCGTATGATGTATGCAGCTACCAGCACACCAATACTTTGCACCAGGTCCCCAAGTGCATGTACAAATGCTGCTCTCACGGCAAGGCTGCTGTGGCCATGGGTGCTGCTGTGGGCTCTGGTAGGAGAGTTTGACTGAGGTATGTGAGAGTGACCATGCGAATGGGAGTGAGAGTGAAGGTGACCAGACTGATTCAGCAAAAAACCCATTCTGAAAGAAGAAAAACACTCTAAGAAATAGGTTTTAGTTGTTGCCTTTTTCTTTTTCTTTTTCTTTCATTTTAAAGCAAAGAATTGGAAAAGTAATAATGTCATTTCTTGTCTTACGAAAATTAAAGAGGTCCAGTAAAATTACATCCCATGAGAAAGTTACAGGACATGAAATAATGAGCAGCTTATCAGTAATACAGTTATGAGTGTTAATGGAGAGAAAGGGAGATCTTACATTAAGTTAACTGCAACACCAACAGCTGCTGTAATTAGCATGATATCGCCATTTATTTCATAGTCCATATGGATAGTTCTTTGAACGGCTTCATACAAGAGGAATGCCATAAGGATATAGACCAGCAATACACTAATGATGGCTGACAATACTTCTGCAAACAGAAAGGAAACATCATTACAAAAGCGAGTCTCAGATCTATCTCTACTTCCAAACAAGAATGTGGATAGAACCTTAATTATTTTAACTATTTAATGACTATTATTACCCTAATACACAGCTAACAAGTTGTGCAGTATATAAAACTCATAAAATGAACAAACAGAGTTCATTCTAATAATTTTGTTACATGTCAGCATATATGCCTCAAATTATATTTTCTCTGAAACCTTCTGTACAGGCAGACTGTGTCTTCTTCAGACAACCCAGAACTTTTGCCTGAGAAGTCAACAATGTTCTTGTTCAGGGGAGTAGAAGATAGATAATGTCAAACACCACCAGCTTATCTACAAATAAGAGGAAGTTTGCTTTCGAGTGTCCACAATATAAAACTGGATTTAGAAATTACTTTAACTTTATTTTTTTTATTTAGGATGGAGGGAAAAAATTTACAAAAATATTAAGAAACTGAACAGCACAAACTTGCTGGACATGTTACTCCTAAGCTTCTTGACACATGTGTACATAAATGTTATAGATTGCAGACTTCAGCTACGAAGAGCTGCTTAATTTAAGTTTCTGGATTGCTGTAATATGATGGTTCAATGTTATCTAATGTTTACCAAACACTCATTTCACAAAAATCAGTGTCATGACCAACACTTTGGTGTAGGAATTTTATCTGATTAGCAGGGACTTTCAAAAGAACACATAGATCTAAATTAAGAGAAAATTAGAAAGTTAATAAAAACTCCTAATATGTCATTGTGCTGCACCTTCCTCTGACACTTACATCTGTGGAATGTAATTACAGCTTTCTTCAAGGTTCCTGCTGTTCTGATGTCAGCTAAATAGGCCTGAATATTTTACGGCCTGGGACCTTAGTGCTGTCTGCAAGACACGAAAGCAGGCTGGTAACAGCGTAGATAAACCTGAAGAGCAGGAGTCCATGCTACAGTTTTAAGGTCCTGCTATAAAGACTATCTTGGATATAAGTGAGTTCATACAGGGCTTGAAAAAAAAAAATAAAAAATTAAAAAATGGGAGCACCTTAAAGCTAGCTCCATTGTTCTGCATGTAAAAACACAGCCAATCTGTAATCATTATGCATAACACCCATTACTGACACTTGCCAAGTGGAAGTGAATTCAGTCAGAATTAGTTTACTTGAAATTGCAAAGGTTGTTCCACATATGTTGCCCTGATTTATTCCCCAATAAGGGCAAAATTCTGCTCTTGACTGTACCATTGCTCTAAGAACACTAATCTGAGCATTGCCTCATTTCTTCATCAGCTTTCAAGCTGTCAGTGGATACTACAACTTTGGTTGCTGAAGGTTTCTTTTCTAATACAGAACTACCTTCATTTTGTTTAGCGATTATTACAGTAACATGCATAGAATGGTTTGGGCTGAAATCCAGATATATAGGCATTTTAGCATCACCAAAATCACTTGCTCCATACACTGATTTTTTTAACATGACATGAGAGAAGAAATGCACACCAACACATTCAGCTGTTCGGTGATGTGCCAATGCCTGGATGAACACCAGCATTACTAGGCAGTAATAAGCTTCTGGGAGGCAACTGTCACAACTTCAGAGCAACATGAAAATCCTAGAAATGCCCATGCAAGCAGTAGCATTTTTTATAAAGCAGGTAAATAACTCAGGGCAACTGCCTTTAAAAATTACCAAATAAATCGCTTCATTTCCCAGAATGCCTTTTAAAAAAAAAAAAAAAATCAGTGGAGCCATAGAACATTAGCATTTATCAGAAAAATAACTTATTGTGGTTTAACAATCTTAATCCATGCTTTCTGCAAGAGAAAACAATGTTTTCCTTGCAGTTTCTTTCACAGAGTCATTTGCATGTCAGCATTGTAGGTCTGTGCTGAGGTCTTTCATGTGACATGAACTATGTATGCACTAACTCAGTGGACTGATTGATTTTGCCATTACTGACACTGTCTTGGCAGCAATAGAAAAATGCCAGGTTCCAGAGTTATGCTTAAATCTGCTCAGTCTCTTGCTGAGGAGCTATCTCTACTTGGTAGTGAAACAACTATTTTTAGCTTCAAGAACATAATCATTTCTAGACATGACTGCAATTTCCATCATTTTGTCTTCGTTTTTTCTAACCCACTTTGAATCTGGCAGTTTCCTTTTCACCACTGCAAATTGGATAAAATTGAAGATGGAGCATATATTTTATGTATTCAAAGAGAATTCAAACAAAAGAAAATTAATGCCAGCTTCCTTCTGGATTCTGCCTAGACAACTAATAGATCTGTTGCAGTCTTTATGGGAAGGGGGTTGAAAATTCAGCGTTCTGCAAACAGAAGTGATAATGAACACTAGAAACTTTCCTCATTAGAATGTTTTCTTGCTTTGTGTATGGGTAGATTATCTTTAAACTTAATGCAAAGCAGGTCAGTAATGAGATAGTTACTGCACATATTCCCAGCTTTAAACAAATGCTCCATATTTTTTTGACAAATGCCTCAATTTGTACCCTATTTTTAACATTCTAGGATTTTTAACACCTCTCCTGTGAAATTCAAGCTATTGTTGAGCTCAACTATTTGCTGATAAGGAAAAATATGTTGCAGAGAGGATAGACCCTAGAAGCAGCTGTGTTTCACTGCCAGCATTCACTCATGTCTGCAACAGGGCCCTCAGGCCATGCATTCAGACTAGGCACCTAAAATCAGGAAAATACATTTCACAAATGTGACTTTAAAAAAAAAAATATATATATATATGTAGTAATTTTGAACCATCCCATCTTCTGTACTTGCAGGGCCTAGGTCAAGATCTGAGGGTCTCTTTCAGTGTCCTTTACCCACTTCCTCTTTCCCCTTTCTCAGTGCTGCCACAAAAACTGCCACCCCAGACTCTATCTAGTCCTCCTCCTGCAGAGAGCTGCACTGCTTCTACTCACATAGAACGGTTGTGGTAGAAAGGAATCCCTTGAAACTGTGTTGCTCTGCTCAAAGCAGGGTAAAGTACAGCAGGTTGCTCAGGGCTGTCCCCAGTTGGCTTTTGAGTATTTTAACTATGGAAACTCTGTAACTTGTTCTATTGTTTGACCACCTACTGGTAGCAGAAAACATGCATTATTGCAGAACTGAAAGCTGTTCTCTGTAGCTTCTCCCAGGGAGAAGATGGTGGGTGATACAGACTATTCTGTGGGCCACAATGATTCCACAGGCCACCAATGGATCAGCCTGGCCAGTATTTTTCTTGGCAGTAAAATGGAAAAAAATAAAAGAGAGATATTTGGAGTGAGGAGGCAGGAATCCTTGGAGAATTTTGTTTGCAAAGTGATGTGGAGCCCTCAAATTAATTGAAAAGTTGCTGTAAGGGTGGCGAGACACTGGAACAGGTTGCCCAGGGAGGTTGTGGATGCTCCCACCCTGGAAGTGTTCAAGGACAGGTTGGACAAGCCCTTGAGTGACCTGTACTAGTGGCAGGTGTCCCTGCCTATGGCAGGGGGTTGGAACTAGATGATCCTTGAGGTCCCTTCCAACCTTACCATTCTAAGAATATTTACATAACTGAGTAACATTTTAATGGTTAAGTGAATTTGTTTCATTTTTCTTAACTCCTGTTTTCAGCTAGACCACAGGATGTTCGAGGTATGTACTATTAGAAAAGTTACAAAGACACATGAACTACTTGAAATGATTTTTAAATAGGGTTTAACCCTCTCCTTCTGGGGAGTCTGAGCGACTGCCAGGGGCATACCTGCAAGGTCAGGTTTCAGTATTAGGGGAGCTCCTCTTGCAAAATTAAAACTTCTTGAAAGAAAAGTTTGTAATAGGTAATACTGGCATTGTTAAGGCTTTCTTGCAAAAGCCCCAGAGATCTTTGTTAGCATACAGAGCTATGCATTCATGCATTAGTGACTAACTGATGACAACTGACTAGGAGTGATGGAGTTGCTGAATTCTACTGCTGTTCTAGCAGCCAAACTAATAACTAAAAATACTGGTCACACCAGATTTCAAAATGTCTTGTACAGAGCAGAAAGAGCAAACTGTGACACTAGAAATTATCTGTTTCACGGAAAATATTTTTTTGTGTAGTCATTTGGGTAAAATGCCTACAAGATTTGCAGCTGTATATTCTAAATTATTTTATCCAGTTAGGGACCACACAAAAAATCCCTTTATCATAATTACACTTCCAAACATGAAGTAACGAATGCTGGAAATACCCTTCTAAGGTTTAGTGAATAATTCTGCTTATACTTCTCTTTTGGGACACTTAAAATGGGCAGAGGTTAAGAATCTTGCAAACCACAGGGCATTGTGACCTCTGCTTTATGTGGTTTGGGGAGTACAAGAATACCAATTTCTGCAGTTTGTGGCAGGGCAAAGCTCTCTGGTAATGCACTCTACAGAATTTTTCCATTCTGGGTTAAGGTGTCATTTTTCGCATGTCACAATTCTACTGAAGTCAGTGGGACTTCACAAACCCTGGGCGCTGGCAATAACTGCTGCCAAAAAACCAACAAACTGGCACGTACAATTCCCATACCAACAAGCTCCACAACGTGTCATGCAGGGAGCAACAGCGGCACAGCCCTGAGTAACCCAAGAATGTGTCCTGTTTCTCCTCCACAGCCTCAGTTCCAAAGCACAAGGGTACAGAGGGGCCTAGCCTAATGCAACAGCTCGGCAACTGTGGATAGGCTGTGAATCACAACTGGATAGTCACCCTCGTTCTTCCCGCAATCAGCTTCGCCTCATCTGAACCCTTTTAAAACATTTTAGGCTATGGTTCATTTGTAGGAAGCCACATTCACCACAGCATTGCGAATCCAATTCCCCAATCTCACTCTTTGAGATGGAAGACAAATTCAGGATTTGACAGGAGGCTCAGGCTCATTGCTGTCTACAACTACCTGAAAGGAGGTTGTTGCCAGGAGGGGATCAGACTCTTCTCTCAGGCAATCAGCACTAGAACGAGGGGACACAACTTCAAGTTGTGCCAGGGGAGGTACAGGCTGGATTTTAGGAGGAAGTTCTTCACATAGAGAGTGATTTGCCATTGGAATGGGCTGCCCAGGGAGGTGGTGAAGTTGCTGTCCCTGGAGGTGTTCAAGAAAAGACTGGATGGGGCACTTAGTGCCATGGTCCAGTTGACTGGATAGGGCTGGGTGATAGGAAGGACTGGATGATCTTGGAGGTCTCTTCTGACCTCCTGGCTGATTCTATGATTCTATGCTTCTATGATTTTCCATCTGCTAAGTCCTAGTTCCACAAAGACTGAAAGACTCTCCCTGCTCCCAGCAACTGAAATTCTGTCATCAGGCTTCACTTGTGACTGAGGTTTAAAATGTAAACATTTATTTTTTTTATTCTCTGTTCCCTTGGGGCAACAACTTATGTAGTGGATCTGCAACGGACAGTGAAAGGACACTCAAGTCAGGATGTTAAACATAAAGCAAATTTTCAGTTTGTTGCTACTTTATTTCTATTATCTATCCTTCCAGATTTAGGTGATCTTTACAGTTGTTGCTTAAAATATTTCATCAATAGCAAAAAGCTGGTATCTACATACCTAAGCGATGAAATCCAAAAGTGAATCTCTTTGTGGGAGATTTTGCAGACAGCCAGAGAGCAAGCAAAGTCAAAATAATACCGCTAAGGTCTGTTAACATATGAAGTGCATCTGTCATAATTGCTAGACTGTTAGCAACATATCCACCTGAAAACAAAGTTGGAAAAGTCAGACCATATGACATTAACAATTGTAGATAACATCCTCTTGGCACAGCTTACAGTTGTTTATTTTCAGGGCATTAAGTGCATGAGAGCCTTTCTTAGAATCACTAAACAGGGGAGTTTTGCCATTACAATCAAAATGCCATGCTATAATTTAAAGCTACCGTAGCTACAATTGCAGTGAAGCACGCTGCCTTTTAAGGGCAACAGAAAACATTCATCATGTTTGCAAAATTAGGCCCAAAAGAGTTTTGTATCTTTACATATTATTGCATATGTGGGTAATCAGCTGATCCTTTGTTAACCCACATCTGTTAAATATTTTGACATTACAGAACAGGGACAGGAATTCAGTGACTTAATGGCAAGGAAATTCACCCTGCCCCCTTATTTTTCATGTTATCTTTCAACCTTCATTATTCCTTCTCCTGGCACAGGTGTGTAAATTCTGACTATATATATATATATATATATATCTATATATATATTGCAGACAATAACTTTCACTTGCACATTTTTCTTTGTTATTATCATAAACCTTTCTTCTAATTATGAGCTGCATTGAGACAAATAACTTCAGCTCAAAGGATAATACTGTAGTTCCAATTCAACCGATAATGCCACTACTGGATGGGTGAGAGATTTAAACAACGAGCCTCTCTCTCAAGCACCCCTTACCCCAAGGGGAATCGAGGATAGGCTGCATTGTCTTCCATATGCATGAAGATAAGCCCATTTTCTCAGAAAAGCTGCATCTTCAGCGTCAGCTCAGCTGTGATTTGGTTCTTCTTTTTTACCTTGAGATTGTCATTCAGCCTGTACATTCCACTGTGCAGAGCATGCAGCTGGTGTGCCAAGCCTGCTCCAAACTACTACTTTAATTAAAGGTATCTTAGTATACAATTAAGTGTCTTAATGAAGAGGATGACCATGAGAAATAGCAACGGGAAATGCACAACTGGCTAACTGCTTTCAAGCCTAGTCACAAAATGTGTGTGTGCACTAATGAGTCTTTGTACTTGCACACCTGCAGGCAGAGCTGCACTCTCTTCCTCAGCCAAGCACAAGCAGCATAACTGGGGAAGTGAGGGTTAGTGAGAGTGATGAGGCACTGGCACAGGTTGCCCAGGGAGGTTGTGGCTGCTCCCTCCCTGGAGGTGTTCAAAGTCAGGTTGGACAAGGCCTTGAGTAACCTGTACTAGTGGGAGGTGTCCCTGCCTATGGCAGGGGGTTGGAACTAGATGATCCTTGAGGTCCCTTCCAACCTTACCATTCTATGATTCTATGACTGATACTATAGTATTGCTTGTACCATGGGTAACTACCAAATGCACCACATTACTAGCTCCTTTCCTCCTTCCCCTCCCTTCAAGTTGTTCATAAGTTTCTAAGTTATAATTTTCTGACTCTAAAATTTTCCAAAGGCCATCTCAGCTCAAAAATAGTGCTTTTAAGATTTAGCAATTCAGCAGCTTTTTGAGTAAAAGGAGTGATGCCCTTCCTTTCTCGTGTTCTCACATAATTAAAACAAAATGCTACTTAGAGCCTCTCCTATAGTCAACACAGAAGAAACAATAATTTATATCAAACATTTAATTTAATTCAGTAGTTTACACGTAGGATCATTTAAAGTACATGTGCTAATTTACATGTATTAATTTTGAGAAGCACTTCAGTCCAAGATGAGTCAATTCTATTTCAGCCAGCCTCTCACATTTAAAGACTTTAAAAATAAAATTACAAAGAAAGAATTCAGATACTGAAGCTAATCATAATGCAGCACATAGATTAAGAAAACATAAAGGAGCTTCATGAAATTCTCAACTCAAAGGTTCTGTTTCCGAATGTTTACTGCTTGGCTAAAGGTACTGCCTAAGGACTGTTTAAACCCTATTGACAACTTGTAAAAAAAAAAAAGAAAAACCAAACTAAACACCTCTAACTTTTACACACAGCTTGATAGCTCACCACTGTTTCCAGTGACCTGTGAAGGACAACAGTCCTCCTCATGGAGGATCAACTGGAAATCTCTAAACATAACTGAAAAAGAAATCAAAACCCCGTCAGAAAAGCTAACTGGGATTTGCAATAAGTTTTTCTCTTTTTTCAATGCAAAACAGTTCCACAAAGTTATCTGACTTTTACAATGACTGTTCATCAAATTAAACAACAAACACTGAGGTGGGCTGAGGTAATGAGCTTGGCTGTACTTTGAAAAACAGTATGCCTATGCCAATCAAGATCTCACGAATAAGCTCCTGAAACAACATTTCCTTCATCCTGACATCCATAATTGACAGCAGGAAGTTTTTTATTGAACAAATTAATTGTTTGTTAGAGTCTTCTGCCTTTTTCTCAGAAAATCGTACCTGTCAAAACCATAGAAGGAAGTCAGTTAAAATGTCCTGTATGAACAAACTTTCCCAAATACCTGCGCTACAATTCTAGAAGTTCCAGAATTTGAAAGTAACCAGAAGACAGCACAGGGTCAGAGAGAAAGAAATTAAACAGATAGGGGGCACTGACTCAGAACTTGAGGGTTCCATCTTTGATTACTTGTTCTGCTCCTGATTACTTGCCCTATGACAAGTTGTTTAGATCAAGATCCACGAAAGTACAGAGATACCCAAGTCCTCTATTTATTCTCTGTGGAACTTGCATGCCTGGATATGTTATGTGTCTGACGCTTATTGATGTCTGCCTCAGTGTCCAAATAATGAAACAGGCCACACAAACCTGAGGGAGGTGAGCCTGTGCTACAGCACTAACACAGCGTGCAGACAAATCTGCCACCCTGAGCTGAGTCTGCAGAACTCCTGGCTGTAATAGAGAAACAATAGATGATGTGACAGTGATGAGACAGTATTTTTACTCTCAATGCTTACTATTTCTGGAGCTCTCCCTGCACAAGCTATGGAGAGGTCTACAATAATGTAAATCAGATTCAAAGCCCCTGACACACTCTTACTGACTTCAGCATCAAGCTGCCAACAGCTCAGGCATATTATTCAGTAAGGGGCCCTTCAGACAAACCAAATTCAACGTATGTCAAAACTCTGATATGAATGTAGTCAAATAAAATCAGTCATGTTAAAGGTTGCCTGCATCCAAGACACAACACTATGTTGCTTATCAAGTTTAGCAAACTTTGTGCTGAACAAAAAGCTAGAGGGAAAAACAAAACCAGGGGACAAATGGAGACATTCAATCGGATCCCTGCAACAGGTCTGATGCAAAGTGCCTTATCCCTGATAAACAGATGTATTGTGGCAGTGTTATTAATGATTAACAACATACTGAGAGATGCTGAAGGACAAATCACTTTTTTTTCCATTAACCCACATTCCTGAAATAAGGCCCCAAATAAAACTGGTGCAGATTTACAAAAAACGGACCATTTCTCCTAGGGTCTTTTTTCTACATATGTGGGGAAAACTCTAATGTTTATACTCAAGTAACGGCTCTTACACCTTATCCATTTTGTAGAGGTTTCTGTCTTAAAGAAACAATTTACAGCTGTCCTAGAATATGTGATCCAAGAGCATGAGCTCACTTCACACAAGCAAATGTCAAATCTTCAATCATTACTGTCCAGTGAGGAGGATATTGGTCCCATGTTACTATACCTAAGGCATCTCTATTCTTCCGGCAAGTTTTTATGACTTAATTTGTTGTGGGTTTTTTGGTTTTCTTTTTTCTGCTGGATGATGGCAAATAATCAAGCTGATTAGAGTTGTATGTTAAAATTAAAGCAATTTAAAGGCAATTAATTGTTATAGTTGCTAGAGAGACCTGGCTCAGCATAAACATCAATGTGCTAGCCCTGTGTAATGCTCCCTACTACTTCTGATTGGGGAAAAGTGAGTAAGAGTGTTTCAGTATTCTTCAAGAGGTTAAATAGCATCAGGCAGATACTTTGTCCTACAGGGCACGGATGTAACCAAAAGACAGATGGTAACAAGACACTACTAAATGAACAGAGATTAAAAGACAAATACAATTGTTTATTAAAATGATTAGACAATGGCTAATGTAGAACATGTAACAGTTCATCTATGCATCCAAGGGACCTTCAAATTTCACTTTCTTTCAAGTCCGTGCTGCCATAGCCTATTAAATAAAGCATGTTTTACAGATTGCTATATAATGCACAGGTTCTCTCCAGCCTCAACAGCATTTGATAGCATGCCTTGGTGAGGGAACAATAAAAGCTGAACTTAACCACCACATTCATACTTCTAAACAGTAAGTATTAGATGTTTATACAGGAATAAATTCCTAGGTAAAAACCCATCTTATCTCTGCCATGCACTAACAAAAAAAAAAAAAAAAAAAAAAAAAAAAAACAGAACAAAACAAAATCATATTTGTTATTCTATTGTGTTGTAACGGGAAGTGTTAGAAAACATACTATTTTCATTTACTTTGTCCATATGATTTATGTCTGCAGGGTGCATATGCTAGCCTAGACAACAGTAGGACAGCAGGAAGTTGTACAGACAGTGGCTTCTTCACTGGGTTGTTATTGATAGTTCAAGAGTTGTCTCTTCAGTTGTAAGTAACGGAGTGTACTGCTGTATCAAGTGAATAAGGGCAGATACTCCCCCCCAATATTAGTTTTGTTATTATGACAAATGGCACACTCAATAAACTATATTTCCCTTTTCTTCTTTTACTGCAAACACACTAAGATGCTATGGCAGTGATTAAAAAAAGTTAATATTCAATTGTTCATCTTTATGTCTGTAATGAAATGCACTTCTCTCTGGCTAAAAACACTGTACCAGCTTAGAAGTGGAACTCACAGGGAGAAATAAAAAGCCTATGTCTATAAAAATGTCTAATGAGACATACCAAAAAAATGCAGGTTTTATGCTTTTTCGGGGGTATTTGTAAGATTCAGGTAAGGGAAGCTGCAAATTTCTGGATTATTTTTGCATGGAAAAGACAGGTGGGCTTTACTCTGTCTCACTCACCAAACTTGCAGCTGATGTCTCTGATCTCTAAATGACAGCTGGCTTCCCATAGTGAACATTTAAAGTCAAGGCCGGAGCAGTATAACAGGCCGACTTACCTATGAGCTCTCCGGTCATAAAGAGGAGGTAGAGGAGGGCAGCGAGCGTCAGCCGCTTCTTCACCGTCCTCTGTTTGGAGCGCTCTCGCCGGCCGCTGCAGCTGGTGCAGGTGTCGGTCCGGCCGGGCCGGGAGCTGCGCAAAGCCACGTCCCGGTCCAGCAGAGACTCGTCGTCGGAAGGCAGGCCCGGGGCCGACCCGTTCACTGGCGTCTCCGGGGCCGCCTCCGAAGCGTCGTCCGACACCACCACTCGCAGCTTGTTAAACCTGGGGAAGTCCTCGTCCCCCACCTCGTCCGAGAAGTCAAAGGCACTAGAGTCGTTCAGGAACAAGGGGTCCTCGCTCCTCCGTAGCAGAGACTTGATGCTCGTCCAGAGGCCGGGCCCAGCCATAGCGGCGGTGACCGGGTGCGTAGCCGGTTGCGGCCGATCCGCCGGGGCCGGCTCAGCTGGCGCAGTTGCCCCCTCGCAGGCGGCGCCCGTCCGCTCGCCGCCCGGTCAAGGCATGTCCCCTACATCGCCCCGCCAGGCCCCGCGCAGGATGGCCGGAACGCGACGCGGGGTTTTGCCGCGGAGCGCGCCGGCACTACCGAAACCCACCACCGCCTCCTGGCACTTACGGCCTCCTCTCCTCCGTGCCGGGCAGCGAACTGTGAAGCGCCGCGGGTGCTGTCACCCCCGGAGCCGCGGACCACCCCGTGCAGCCCGTCTTGCCGGCGCGCTCAGCCCCGGTCACGGCGCAGCGGGGCAGGAGGCACCAGGCGCCGAGGGAGCGCCGCCGCCGCCACGAGCGTCACATCCATAAACGCCGCAGGCGGAGAGCGTGCCGCCACCGAAATCCCAGCACTGGCCTCTGGTCAACCCCACGGAGGGCGGCAGCAGCGAGCGCGTAGGGGTCGGGCCAGCAGGTAGCAGCTGGCATCCCCTGCGGACCCTGCCGGCACTGCGCCTGCGCCCTCCGCACGGGAAGGGTAAAGGTTCGAGCCTTGATACCGTTGCCTCGCCGCGCCCACCCCACGGAGGACGGCACAGGATCGCCCGGGGTGGCGACAGATAGTAGTACCCGCACTTCCCTCGTCGTAGCCCGACTGGCTGTTCCCGTTTTTCCATGCCTTTATGTTCGGTGGGTAAACGTCACATGAAGTAGAGACTTTTAACAGGAAAAGCTGTAAAATCCAAACACGATCTGCCGACAGACAAAGGAAGCTGTGTTCATGTATAGTAGAAGCCTGGACTGCAGAGTTCCGTGCTCTGGCCTCAAATTTTGTGAGTTACAGGCTTGCATGGTGTAGCTTTCGCGTTCCTCTCCCTGTTAAAGGCGCGGCTCTTTACACCATTACCAGTAATCCCCCTCAGGGCACTCTACTCTTGTAGGAAGAAATAAACCTCAAAGGCCCTGCCGTCTTGTCAATTCCTTTAACACCTGCCCTCTAACTTGAAAGTAACTTGATTTTTTTCCTGTATTAATCTTGTTCAAAAGCTTATGCTGCTTCCTTGCTGGTCTGAGTAGTAGAAATTCTGCTCTAATTGCCACCTTACACGTGTTCATGAACAGTTTGTTTCCGTGGCCAAATTTTGTTGAAGAATCATTTAGTTCCCTAAAGTTATAAACGTTTCTGGGAAAATACGCCTGCCTGAAGGAAAGCACATATCCTAGGTTTTGGCCTGATTGAAGGAAGTTACCAAGTAAAGACAGAAAACTGTATAGAGCTGCAAGGTTTTGGAGAAAGGCTATTGGGCCAAGAGTTGATGGCAGATTCTGCCACATGTCAAGGCATCACTGCAGGATACGGAGTGAGCCCCTCTTGGAACAAGCCCTGAAGGAGTGGAGTTCTGCATGGTAAACTGGCCTTGGGTGGAGAGTGCTTATTGTTGTTTGTAATGATGTCCAAAAATAACTTGTATTATACTTTATCTGAGCTTCCTTGCTGCTTTACAATGTGACCCATTTCCTGAGTGTATAATCTCAAGTTACACTTCCTCGGGTGGCTAAAGGATGTGCCATCCCCAGACCTTTAACCCACCTTGTAATTCTCTCAGCAGGGCTACCAGTGCAATTGTTTTGAGGTCTGACAACAAACTGGGTCCCTGAAATGGACTGGAATTTAAAAAAATACATATTGGAGGATGCTGGAATATACTTGTGCGTCTGACTGAGATTGCCACTGTGCTCACAACTTGCATAGATCAATATGACAACTGAGAAAGCAGTGAACAGTGTAGGAGTCAGGATGACAGCTGAGGCTGAGAACCTGTCCAGCCAGCCTTGCTGCTTAGGGAAGCTTTAGCTGTATTCCAGGTTAGCCATTCTTGATGGTTTTGTTCTCTTCTAAGTGATTTAACTCATTCTCAGTTTCACCACTTGCACTGGCACAAGTGAGTGAGAATGCACAGGCGTGAACAACTAGCCAGGTAGGAGCTGCCAAAGTAACTGCTTGTTAAACTCTGTCTTAAAATGTAGGGCTTTGCTTAATGCTCCATTCTGCTGCCAGTGGGAACCTTGCCTAATCCTCCACAGTACAGTGAATTCAGTAATGCACTTGGAAAATAGTTCCTGAGAAATGGAGAACGCTTTGTAGAGGAAAAGAAACAAGAGAAGCTTTCTATCAACCTCGTTTGGAGTATTTGGGTTGATAAATAGTTAAATTTGAACTTGAAAAGCAGATACCAATTTTGTATACCAATCCTTAGTCTATTTCTGCAAGATGTGGGAGGGCCTGGAACACACAAAGCAGGAGCACAAATCTGAAACTCCCACATCTTAAGTAAGACTATTTCAGAGTGATTATCTCACTTGTTCTTACTAGAAATTCCATCTGGAAGCTGAGAAGTCTTTTCCACAGAAACTTTAAAGAGTGATTTTTTTTTTCCCTACTAAAAGAAACTTTAAGTTGCTAAGTAGTTGTAACTGAGAATGTGATTTGCATCTCTAAGTTAATTGACAAATTCCTGTTGTTGCAGTCTAGATTCAAGTCTTTTTCTAAAGCAGAAGGTAGAAAGAAAAACAAGTAAGCTTCTCATCAGTCTGTTTTCAAAAAGCATTTATGAGACTACCTGAATATAGTTTAATTTTGCTGGTTTGAGGGTTTATGGAAATAACCGCATTTATATTTCCTGAGTAGTTCCTTCACTGATTTCTTTCTGGAGTTGTGCCTATCCTGAAAGGACTTTTTATAGATAAAAGAGTTTAAAAATAAATAAAACAAAAATCCTACCATACTATATAAAAGTGGTTTTGCAGCAAAAGTTTAAAAAAAAAATTAAAAACATTACTTGCAAGTTATTACTCTTACAGGCAGGGGAGATACAGAGATGCATAAACACACAAAACCCAGCTCTCAGAATTTTATTTCCTGAAGAGGAAAAACTAAAAGCAGCGAACAACCTGCACGAGTTCTGGGGAAGAAAACACATTCGTTAGGTACCAGGAAGAACGCCCTAGTCAGTAGCCGGCACTAAGTTTAGCTGTTCATTTCCCTTGTAAACCGAATTCTCTCACTGAATTGCGCTGTGCCTGCTTCTGTCCAAGCACAGCTGCTCCCAGTGCCGTGAACACGACTGCAGCAGACCGCAAACCACCCCTACCGCCGGCAAAACAGCTTTGGACTCCAGCATCATCACTACATCATTTCCGCATCCGCAGCAGCAGCCCTTCTAACCGGGTGCGCTCGGCGGCTTTATGGTGGGACACGACGGGGCGGGGTAGCGCAGTGCCGTGGCGCTCGGTGAGGGCGGCTGAACCCCGCCTCTTTCCGCTTCGGCGGGCTCTTCCTTTGGGAAACGGGTGTCGCGGGAAGCGGTAGCGATGAGCGTCGCGGAGCGGCCTGAGCAAAAGGAAGGGGCGGCGGCCGCGGATAGCCCCGGACGCTTGCTGAGTGCGTGAGGGGCGGCCAGGCTAGGCCGAAGGCGGGTGTGGGGAGGTCTGAGGAGTGATCTGGGGCCGCTGGCGGCCGCCCGCCCCAGGCTCTGATCAGAGTTGAGCGCCCACGGGGCACGCTGCTCAGACTGGACTGTAGCTCCGCTGCCTGCCCCCAGGAGGGCGGTCAGAGGTGTTAGGGACGGGTGCGCTCGGGAGCGAAGCGCATGTCGTCGGCGTTTTCTCCCGTGCCTGTGCATGGCCTATCAGTTATTTTTCTAGAGCTCAGCATACAATAAATAATCATAGCTTACCCATACGAAATTCACGGTTACCTAACTTGCAAACTTTTTTTTTGTTAACTTGGTAACCTGCACCCTTTGGAATTTTCCAAAGACATCTTATTAAAAAATATTTTTGTATTTTTGTTCCCATCTGGAGTACTGTGTGCAGTTCTGGAGCCCCCAGCACAGGAAGGACATGGAACTGTTGGAGTGGGTCCAGAGGAGGGCCACGAAGATGAGCAGAGGGCTGCAGCAGCTCTGCTATAAGGACAGGCTACAAGAGTTGGGACTTTTCAGCCTGGAGAAGAGAAGGCTTTGAGGAGCTTTTATAGTAGCCTTCTTGTGTCTGAATGGGGCCTACAGGAAGCCTGAGGAGGGATTAATTTACAAGGTCTTACAATGGCAGGACAAGGGGCAATGAGTTTAAACTGGCAGAGGGGAGATTTAGACTGGATGTTAGGAGGAAGTTCTTTACAGTGAGGATGGTGAGACACTGGCACAGGTTGCCCAGGGAGGTTGTGGCTGCTCCCTCCCTGGAGGAGTTCAAGGCCAGGTTGGTTGAGGCCTTGAGTGATCTGTACTAGTGGGAGGTGTCCCTGCCTATGGCAGGGGGTTGGAACTAGATGATCCTTGAGGTCCCTTCCAACCTTACCATTCTATGATTTCATTCTTTCTATTCTGCTGATGTTTAGACAGAGTTGTTCGCCAGGAACTTGTGATCTAGGAATGGGAATAAGGGAGGGACAAAGAAGGAGGAAAAAGAAAGCAAAATTTAGTTGATACAATGGCAAAAAAAAAAAACACAAAAAACAAACAAACAAAAAACCCCCAAAAAAACCCTCAAACCCAACTTCATTGTGAAAACCTTTTGATTTTTCAGTAGGAAAATATAGTTGCTCTAGATGAAACTTCAAGTGTATGTTGATCAGTCACATTCAGT
The DNA here is from genome assembly GCA_013396675.1 of Eubucco bourcierii. Taxonomy (NCBI): domain Eukaryota; kingdom Metazoa; phylum Chordata; class Aves; order Piciformes; family Ramphastidae; genus Eubucco; species Eubucco bourcierii. The sequence goes on along the minus strand of VWZE01007621.1, from coordinate 308,341 downwards.
CTTGGTATTGGTGTAGGTCCTAGTGATGCATCACCAGATGAAGGAGTGGTAGAAGATCTCCCTTTAATAGATGAGAAAGCTGTGGAGCAGCTAACTGAGGGATTGATTTCTTATTATCTCCCTGATCTTCAGCGATCAAAATCAGCTCTACAGGAACTTACGTAAGCAGATTTTTAAACCCAGATTCTTACATGTTCATACTTTGCTATTTTTTTCAATGTAATGTTGTAGCTACCCTTAACTGGAACATAGTTTATGTCAGCATTTCTGTGTTCTGGCTATAGCATCCTGAATAGTGACATGATTTGTGGGAGTACATGGGGGTGCATAAGCTGCAACGTAGCAAGTTTGACTGAAGAATGTATAGCACTAGAACACTGAAATCCTTCAAACCAGGTATAGCAGAAGACTTGCAGATTTCTTAAATACTTACTTTTGTAGTGGAGATTTTGCTGAAATCTGGATTTATTTTGCTTGCAGAGATGCACTTTATATTCAGGGAAACTTCTAGTATGAAAGGTACACTTGGAAAATGAGTCAACCAGATAAGAATTCTTTGTTCATTGGCATCTCACTGATAACTGGGAATAATTTATTTCAAATGCAGGCTGGATCTATCATTGATGCAGAGATACTGGAAAGGGCTTTACATTGATTCATCTCAGGTTTTGCAGGGTACATTGGTTTGGGTTTCACAGCGTGTGATGTGATTATACTGCTGCCAAATACAACCTGCATCTGAGAATACCTCAGCTGATATTGTGGGCTGAAGGATCCTTCATAAGCAGCAAGATTCCATGCAAGTTCTGTACAGAACTGATTTAGCTGTCCGAAATGACACAGAGGCACCTAAGTAGAAAGTCAAGAACTAATTGTTTTTCCCTTCATTCAGCCTGGGGTGTTCACTCACTGCAACCTTCTGAGTGATTGTTTAGGGGGTTTGGGGGTTAGAACTTGTATGTGCTCTGCTGGGATTCTTCTAAAACCATTTGCTTGTGTCTTTACTGAAGTCATCTAGCAATGCATAAGAGGAATCTGATAATGGGAAGCATACATTGTTATGATTTTAAAGAGCTGGTTAAAAAGCATATGTGATGCTTTATTTTGGGTTTCTGCTTTTTTTTTTTTTTTTTTTTTTTTTTTTTTCTTGTTTCAGACAGAACCAAGTGGTGTTACTAGAAACATTGGAACAAGAAATTTCAAAATTCAAAGAGTGTAACTCCATTCTCGACATTGATGCTTTGGTGAGTACTATGCATTCTGTCTCAAATCTCAGTATAGATTGTCTTGGTGAAACATTAGTGGCATCTTGTGTATTCCTTGTTCTTAATGATGTATAGGAAGAGAGTCAACTAATGGTGATATTTAGCTCAAATTGTCGCTGGAGGAGATGTGTAACCAGCCTATTTTTCTTAAAGATCATGTAGATGTAGTGCTTGGGGGTATGGTTTAGGGGTGGTGAATGTTGTAGAGTAGGGTCAGTGTGTGGACTTGGTGATCCCAGGAGTCTTTTCCAACCTGAATGATTTTATGCTTCTAAATAGAAAGGGCACTGGGAAGAAAGAGCAGGCTCAGTCAGCTAGTAGTAGTACATCTAGCGGTTCGAACTCAGTAACAAAACAAAGGTATGCCATTTTTCAGTAGGACCAAAGCTCCAGCATGAGCTCTCTGCACCTCTCCAGACTAGTAGGAAGGATGCATGAAACACTACTGCATGGTGCATAAAATGGTGTTGAGTTTATTCTGGTTAATGAATCTTAGTTCAGTAGACAGTGGTTGTACCTGTTGAGATATGGTCACTTTCTGTATTAATACATGTAATATGCAAACTTTATATATATAAACTTGAACATACTTAATCCATTATCAAACTGTTCTGGTAATTATTATGTTTTTGTTTGCTTGTTTTGGTGTGTAGCTTTATAAAACAACTATTTCAGCTTGACATTCACTGCTTTAACAGTTATGGGTTTTAAGTTTTCAGAAGCTAAACACTATCACAACAAGTTAGTGAATATTAGAAATGAAATGATGATGCTCCATGAGAAGACATCAAAGTTAAAAGTGAGTGTGATAAATATTTTTGCTTTCCACACAGACATTTAAGTCAGTGTTACTGACTTCTGTTAAAATAGAATCTTTGGACTTTGTATTAAATGGATGTTTTCATTAGCACCAAGTCATATATGTTTTTAAACTTTCACTCAGCTCCTACCTGAACTATGAGTAAATCTTGGTATTGTCACCATGTTTTGTTCTGTTGCTTAATCCATTCCATTCCAACTAGTTCCCTTTGTTGTTTCAGTTTCTGTGCCTTTTTAATGAAAACCAGATTGTCATAAATGTAAGAATTACTCCTTCTTTTAATGTAATACTAACAGTGGCATTAAGTTCACTGACTTAACACTATATAGGCAGTCTGTGGTTACATTCTGGCAAGATTACTCCTTCAGTATGTTCAATTAAAGGGTTTTATCTTGGAGGCAATAGATTACATGGTATGCATCACATCTGGTATACACAAACTATGACTTCTAGTAAGACCAAAGGGAGTCCATATGTATTTTGCCTGATGTATTTTCCTGCTGTTTCTGAATGGTAAGATGGAAGTGGGAAAGAGGAAGGAAAATGAGCAGTTTATGGTACATTCTGTCATAGACAGGAAGGGTTGGAGAAGATAATGTTAAGAGAATGGGAAGGATTTTGTTTGTAGCTCCAACTTCAATACAGCTGTAAAACTTACAATTATTTACTTGTCTTTTCTGTTTAGAAAAGAGCACTAAAGCTGCAACAAAAGAGGCAAAAGGAAGAACTAGAAAGAGAACAGCAACGTGAGAAGGAACTTGAAAGAGAGAAGCAGTTAACAGCAAAACCGGCTAAGAGGACATGAAAGCAGAGCATGCAATGATTTGTCTAAATTTATAATTTCTTCATTCTCTGGAGTTAAGGCAGATGTTGCTTAAACTGGGCTATAGCTGTTGATAGCTAGAGTCTACTCTACGATGTCTTAAATTCCATAATGGTAACAGGGTTGGTATTGGTAATAACTCAGTTTTTTTTTTTTCCATTTAAGCCATTCAAGTTGCCTTCTTTTGTAATGCTATGCAGTTTGATATAATGTAAGTTAATTTTTATATATATGTGTATAGGAAAACTTAGACATCACAATTCTAAGTACCCATCAGGTTTTTTTCATGTGTTCTTCTGGTATTTTGAAGAGATTCTGAGAGAAATTTGGTGGCTGGCATACGTGTTTTTCAGACAAAATACAGAATACTAGTTACAGTTCATTTTGCATTACTAGTCTCCAGTGATCACATATTTCACTGAATCTGTTTTGGTTCAGGGAATTGAAATCTGTTTTTGATGCCTGACCTTTTGCACAGTCTTCATTTGGTTTGTCTCTAATGAAGTGAAGTGACTTTCAGTATATTAGCCCAAAAGTTCACTTTTTTATTGCAGCAGTCTTTTTTTTTTTTTTTT